>ML780333.1:498962-529655 GCA_009831015.1 Picea engelmannii
TGTTTGTTGGTTTTTGCTTCTTAAACAGGTTGACCATCCCGCAAACTCAAAGAAGGACCTACAAGGGCGACACTAGAAAGGATCAAGCGTCGTTTAAAAGACATGTCACTTGTACCTCTCTAAACTAGTTTATATGACAATGAGGTCTAAGGTGAAGTGTGTATTATGTCTTGTTTTGTTCTAGCTTCTTGTGGAAGTTAGGGAGATATGTTTGTGTCCACACTTAACGATTAGTCCAATAACAATATTAGTTGAGTTATACAGAGTATATCATGTGTAAATTATCCTTCATTCAATTGGTTAATAAGAATTCTTCCATTCTTTCTCTCATGCTTCTCTTATCTCATATTTTGTTTGCAAATTGTGTATGTCATTTGATATATAGATCTATTTTGTGTAGTTTCAACACATTTACATAGTATTAGAGCCAACACACTTCTAGGGAAAAGACACACCAAATTATTTTTGTAGGTATTGGAGATTGAAGACAACGGAAAAATGAAATTTCCAAAAGAATTCATTCTTACACCGTACAATTTATTTGCATGGAAGGAGAATATGATAATGCATATTCGAGGCATAGAATTATGCAGGTTAACCATGAGCACTGAAACCGAACCAACATCAACCATAGAAAAATCTAAGTATCTAAATCGAATGGATGGAGCATTTGGAACTACTTGCAGTCTCATTTCTCATGAACTCCTCTTTCATATATCCTCCTGTAAAAATCCCAATGAAGCCTAGACTACCATGGAAACTATTTTTGGTGAATAGGAAAATATGAGTGGACACATGCTTGAGGTGTAATTAATTACGTTGGATCCAAAAACATTCGACAATCTCAAAGAGTTCTTTACCAAATATAAGGATTTGTTGTCACAACTCAAGGCTTGTGGGGTTGATAAATCTAAGGAGGAGAAACAAACGGTTCTTACCACTCTCTCCAAACTTGGTACGAAATAATCATTGTTTGTATCTAAATTTAATTCAGTTAGGATCACCTCTAGAGCCACCTGTATGATTCCCCCTCTTCAGGCCTTTATCGAGTCTCTGACATGAGAGCAGGACAAGATCATCAATATTCAAAAAATCAAAGGTCCAAAGGTGCATGCACTTACTGTACAAGATGGTAGAGGTCATCAATATCATAAATCTAAAGACAAAGACAAAATGAAATCACATGCAAATCCAAAGAAGGAAGGATACTCAAAACCCTTCAACGATGCCTCCAGATCCAAAGGTGGAAAGGGAAGAAGAGGGAAGAAATGCACTTACTACCATAAAGGATTCCATGTAGAATTCGGATGTGTGCAGAAATACATAGATCAAATGGCCCAAATACTTCAACCAAACAACCTTGGAGATCGCATCCACGAGGGTGCCAAGAAGAAGAATCCAAAAGATCAGAATCTCAAGAAAAACAATTAGAGCCATGCTTTGATTTGCATCAACTCCTCTCTCGATGCTTGGATCGTAGATTCAGGTGCATCACACCACATGGAAGCCAAAAAATAAGTATATTATTCATTGGATGCATGTAAAGTTCCTCCTATTCTGATGGGGTACAACTCTCTAGTCGAGGTCACCGACAAAAGAAGAATTGAACTCACAAACAAAATCTTCGAGAATGTGCTTGGCATTCCCAATTTTTTCGTCAATCTGATCTCTATGTATCAAATAAAAAACTTCAGCACTGGAAAGAGAGTCATATTCACACCTGATGCATTAGATATCTATGACATGCAAACTAATTCTAAGGTTTCTACCAGTGAGGCAAATCATCAATCTAGACTCTACACATTTTCTGAATTTATTGAATCAGATTATGCATTATTGCTTACCCATGCTGATGAAAATAGTAGGATATGGAATGAAATATTAGGGCATTTAAATTTTAGATATATGAAACAAATTATAAAGAAGGGAATGGATGATGGCCTACCTAACATCCACTTCTCCAAAGGAATTTATGAGGGATGTGTTCTTTGAAAACATCCTCAAGAGAAATTCTACAAAGGAAAGACTCAGAAGGCTTCCTTTCCTTTAGATTTGATCCATAGTGACCTCATGGGCCCTTTTTCACATCCATAAATCAGTAAGTAAAGGTACTTTCTCATTTTTTTTTATGATTTCTCACGCTTCACATGCATTTTATTTCTCAGGAAAAAATCAGAGGTCTTTCAACACCTCAAATATTTCAAAGCCCTTGTTGAGACATAGTTAGGAAAGAAAATCAAATTCCTCTGAATATATAACATGGAAGAGTATGTCAACCATGAGATACAAAATATTTTTCATGACGTCAGGATTTAGTTGCAGCACACGGTTCCTTATACTCCGCAGCAAAATGGAGTTGTTGAGCAGAAAAATAGATCTCTAAAAGAGATGGCATCTTGCATGCTACATACAAAGTCACTTCCACAGAGATTATGGGTCACTTCAAAAATAGTTCTCCATATATATTTTTCAAGGATAATACACCCTACAAGGCCTGGAGTGGCCTCAAACCAGAAGTGACCCACTTCTGTATTTTTAGTTCACGTGCAAGGGCCAATATTCCCTCTAAGAAGAGGAAGGTGCTTGAGCCATAAAGAACATAGTTTTGGCGATGGAAGTCACTCCTGGATTACGGAAGGAGAAGAGCTCTACGCCCATCAGTTTATGTCATGATTTGTGTATGAAAGGGGTGATTGAATGGAAGTAAACTCAGACGATATTGTTTCAACTCTGAAACTAGGCCGGGCATGCATGGGCAAGTGAGGTCTTAGATATACTCCAGACAATGAGTTGTAGTAAGGATGAGTAGGGGGAAGACTTGTATAAGAGAGATGCAAAGGTCTGTTGTCAACATCAGGTTTCTAGCAGACTGTAGGAGAATGCATTTAAACACGAGATCTTCTTACATTCAAACTCAGAAAACCAGAGAATACAATAGTGCCACAATCAATCTTTTATCATAACACAACTGCAATAATTCATGTGAATTAGTCAATCATGAACTCCCTCAGTATGAGATGAAAACTAGATGAAATAAGGAAACTGTCTTTCATTAAACAAGAAATCTTACATACAGATGCATAACCAGAGAACTAGAGTGCATGTTAAAACATTATAATCGGGAGCTTCGCTCTACCATAGATGGCCCGAAAAATATCAAAACTAAGCATATATATCCTTGAACATTTTCCCAACAGAGGCCTACTGGAATTTCGGGACGAGGAGTCTCTTCAATCAAATCTAGCCTGCACTCCTCTGTCATATGCCACCTTAATCCTGCATTGCTTGTGCCAGGGGGTCGCTGAGCCCTTAAATGCTGAATTAGCGTGCACAGGCTTCCTTGGTGAGTCGAGGACTCGACGTGGCTTCCATGGAAAGAACCAGTAAAACGGACCATCTCGGGTAATATTTTCAGCCGGGATATCCATGCTTTGCAATCAATAAGTGAGGCGAGGTTTCAACCACCCTTTCTCTTCTTCATTCATTCCCAGCAAGTATCGGGATTTATATCACGTTGAACCGACGTCTAGAGAACACAGTACCCCCCTTCTGAAACTCAATTCGACACTTTTGGCCTCCCTTTTGTATAGAATGATAAATGTCGGCGCTCATCCTCCAGGCCTACTCTTTGTGACCAGGTGCCAAAACCAAGGGCCTGATTTTGGGCACTTTCGGCACTTCGGGATTCAAGGTTTCGAAAGGAAAAATGACGAGGAGTGATTACTCCTAGAATTCCCAAATGTCGACATGGCACAGATGTGCGCCATGTGTCCTTAAGATAAACGGCTGAAATAGCATCCGCTATTTAAAAGGGGGCCCACCTCATCCACAGGCTCGCTTGACGTGACTTGGCGTTGGGACCGTGGACTCGGCTCCAAAGGTGCTTCCGGCATTTCGCCGATCGACGATTTCAACTGAAATAAGAGGGAGGCTCCTTGTCTCCCGAAACACCGATCCCCGATACGCCCACTGGATGCCACCTGTCCCAATTGGATCGGACGACCCAGACTTGTCGTGAAATATGGGAGCTATATCATGCACTAAATCTCGGACAACGTGACAGCCCTGAAAAATCCGATGACCGTCGATCTACTTTGTAGGTGGATCTTAGCTGCTAACTTCAAAACTTTGCCCACTCGCTTGACTTGTGATCGGAAAAGAGATTCTCCTGCGTTGCGCTGGGGCGCTTCCCGTGTAACCTGCAGACCTAGGTATTTTCGAGCCCAAGACAAATAATGTCGCTAACATTAGGCTCCATGGGGGATAGAGTCGTCCCTGTGATGCTCTAAGAACTCATTCTGCAGTTTCAGTGCCTTGCTATTGGGCTATGGAGTCATTTACTAAGAAGAAAATATTCAAACAGAAAAAGAACAAAGAACTAAAGGACAATATTTACAAACAAAGGAGCCGTCTAAGGCTCAAACAAAACATTTCTTTAGAAAATGCCTATTTACTAGGCTGTTGAAAACCTCTTCACCCTCCAGATCGTGCAACTGGTATGTGTTGTTTGAGAAGACCTCAGAGATTTTGAAGGGGCTGATCCAGAGGGCGTCAAACTTTCTATGGTTGCCCTTATCATGTCTGGGTTCATCCCACTTAAGTACCAAATCCCCGATCTCGAACTCCTTCTTCCTGACCTTCCTGTCAAAAGCCTGTTTGACCCTTTGTTGATGGCTATGAGCTGTGTCCCTCACCTGTTCCCTGATCTACTGAACTTCCACCATCTGATGAATCCTTCTGACCATATGGTCAGGTTCTCCTTCAAGGCCCTGGAGGAATTTCACCATGGATAAAGCGAGCTGAGTAGGGAAAATAACTTTTGTTCCATAAACAAGTTGGAAAGGTGAGATTCCCAGAGACTTCTTTTTTGTCACCCGGTCGGCCCATAGGGAAAATTTGAGCTTTGAATCCCAGGCCCTTTTATTTTCTTCCAATAATTTTTTAATGAGATTGATCAGACTTTTATTGGAAGACTCCACTAGTCCATTTCCTTGAGGATAATAGGGAGTAGAGTGGACTAGCGAAATCTCAAACTGTTCACAGAATTTGACCAAAGGCTCAGACCTAAAAGGGGTGGCATTGTCGGTGAAAATTTTGTTGGGAGAGCCGAATCTGGCTATGATACCTTCCAGGAAGCTGATAACCACTTTGTGAGAAGTGCTCCTGGTAGGGGTAGCTTCTATCCACTTGGTGAAATAGTCTGTCGCAGTAAGGATCCATCTGTGTTGACCACTTGAGGGAGGGTGAATTTCTCCGATGAAGTCCAACCACCATTGTTGAAAAGGTGTTGAAGCTACTATAGGCTTCAGTGGCAGTGATTTGAGCTGTTTCTTTCCTGAGAACTTTTGGCATTTGATGCAAGCTCCGATTTCTCTGCAGACATCAACAAATAAAGTAGGCCAGTAATATCCACCCCTGAGGATTTTATGGGCTGTGGTCTTCCAGAAATAATGCCCCCCGCAAAGGCCATTATGGAAATCAAACATAACCTTTTGGGCTTCTTGCGAGTCCAGGCATCTTAAAAATACCCCTAGAAGGTCTTTCCAGTACAAGGCTTGGTCAATGAGGAAATATCTGATCGCCTTGAGCTTTAAATCTCTCGCCTTGCTTTTTCCCATTCCATCAGGAGGCTTCAATTCTTGCAGAAAGTACAAGATGTCCTTGTACCAGGTGCATGCTGTTAGTGATAATGTACCCTATGAATCCTTATTGGATGACTCAGCTTGTGGATTTTTTGAACAGGCGTTGATGTAGCTAATCCCCAAGGCTTTGCAATTGGATTCAGCCAGCAGCTTGGCTAAACCCTACCCCTTTATCAACTTGGTGGGCTTAATCTCCAGATCAAACTCTAGGATCTTGGCAATCCACCTACCTCTTCTCCCATCTATGTCAGGATATACAAGGATGTCCTTCACAGAGGCTGAAGGAACGTATGCGGTCACTTTTGAGTGCAGGACATAGACTCTGAAAGCTTTGAGGGCTTTCACTAAAGCATAAGCCTGCTTTTCCATGATTTCATACCTAATTTCTGTGTCTCTTAATGCCTTGCTGAAGAAGGAAATGGGTTGTTCTCGCCCTTCCTCATTTTTCTGCAACAGGACCGCTGCTACTATATCCGAAGAAGCAAAAGAGAAAATTAGGAATTCTTTGGAATAGTCAGGACTGATCAGCACAGGTGCCTTAGTCAATGCCCTTTTTATTTGGATAAAATATTCCCTAGGTTCAGCGGTCCATTTCACTTCATTACCCTTCCTGAGCATGGCTGTGATGTGTTTCACCAACTCAGCAAAATTTGAGATGAATCTCCTCAAGAAATTAATCTTCCCCAAAAAGGTCTAAACTTTCTTCTTGGATCTAGGAAGCGACAGGGTTTGAATTGCCTCTACCCTGCTAGGATCAATCCTCACTCCCTCTGCTGATACTATATGGCCTAATAACTTCCCCTCCTTCATAGAAAACAAATATTTCTTAGGGTTTAGGGATAGGCCAAACCTCCGACACTTTAGAAAAAATTTCCTCAAGTGGAAGCGGTGCTCCGTGTCTGACCTGGAGAAGACTGTGATGTCATCTAGATAGATTACCACAAACTGGTCATTCTCCCCGATGAAGGCTATGTCCATGGCTCGCTGAAATGTTGCTCCTGCATTCATTAATCCAAAAGGCATTTTGGCATACATGAATGTCCCCTAAGGAGTGGTGAAGGATGTCTTTTCCCTGTCCTCGGGCATGATCGATATCTGATTATATCTAGAAAACCCGTCGATCATGGATATCCTGGACACACCAATTACCCTCTGCACTATGTGCTCCATCTTAGGTAGGGGGTAATTTTCTTTCTTTGAGCTCCTCTTCAGGTTCTTGAAATCGACACAAAGCCTGATTTCTCCACTTTTCTTCCTCATCGGAACCAAATTGGCCACCCATTCGGAATATCTCAAGGGGATGATAATCTGGGCCTCTAACAACTTCTTCATTTCTTTCTCCATGATAGGAAGCAACATGGGATTTATCTGTCTTAGCTTCTGCCTAAATGGCCTAGCTCCTTCCTCCAATGGGATCTTGTGTTCAATGACCGATGTGTCATATGTATTAAGGTCCTCGTATGACCATGCAAACACATCAGCAAACTCTCTCAGCAACTCAGTATATTCGACCCTCTGTTCTCTGGTCAAACTGCTTGATAATTTGACAAACCTAGGCTCCTCCTCTGTGCCAATGTTGCATTTGGTTGTATCATCATCTTCATTTGAAAACTCACCCTTTACGGCCACATCATTCCCATCGAATAATCTTTCTAAAGGGATTAGTCCCCTCAGAATGTGATTGCTAGGTAGCTGAATAATCTGGTGATTAGCAATTTTATTTAAAAACACCTCAGGGTGAGGGTCACCTTCCGAGGCGAGATCCTGATCAATGTGCAACGCAGAAAATTCATCAACAAATTGGAGATTTTTTTTGATTTCCAGGTCATCTTCAAATACCTTCCAATGCATGACGTTATCCGGTACAGAGGGACTATATCTTATTTCAACATCATATTTGACCATAGGCGGTAGAGAAACTTTGAGCAAACTAGCTGAGACAGCTAAAGAATCGGCTGAAGTATTCTCCTCCCTCGGAATGAAATAAATGTTAAAGGCCAAGAAGAAATTGTGAATCAGGTCCCATACCTCATTTCTATAATTCCTGAGCCGGGGATGCTTAGCACGATAAGCATTTATGACTTGCTGGATAATCAACTCAGCATCTTTAAATATTGCTATTTCTTTAATTCCCATTCCCTTTGCGGCCCTCATACCTAGAACAAGAGCTTCGTACTCCGCCACATTGTTGGTGGTTTCGAACTCTAGCTTGTATGACAGGGATATGGCCTCTTGACAAGGTGATATGAAAACCACCCCAGCGCCAGCGCCTTCGCTAGAAGAAGCTCCGTCGAAAAACATATTTCACACAGAGGGGGTTGGAGGGGGAATCGGATAATCAAGACCTGGTTGCTTTCTGACTTGGAAAGGGTCTTCAGGAGCATCAATGAGATGCAATAAACTAGACCCCAAGTCGGTGTCAAGTGCAAAGATGGGGTGATTGTTGGGATTTTCTTCGTCACTAGCAATGTAGGCCAATTGAGCTTCTCTATATAACCTCCTTTGTTCCCCTCTGAAGACTGGAATGGTGGCATACGTGAGATCCATCTGTAATGTTCCCCCAAGATTTTTAATCCAATATCTAGACAACAACATGCCAAATTTGGATGAACATCAGCTACCACAATATCCATGACCACACTCTTCATGGGCAGCTGAAACAAAGAGACCACTAGGTCTTTGATGACTCCTAGACACTACACTCTTCTTAAATCGAAAGAGTACAAATCATGATAAGTTTTTTTCACCTCCAGTCCCAATTCTTCCATTACTATTTTGGGCATAAGGTTATGGGAATCCCTTGAATCCATGAGGTAGTTATGCAACACTTTATCATGTATATTCAGGGATGTGTAGAAGGGAGGGGATGAATCATCTCGATCTTCTACCATGGGCCCTAGGAAAACTATAGGCTTTTCATCTTAAAGGTTCACTGAGTCAGAGGGAGGCTGGGGGGACTCAGATTGTAGCAACTTAGAGAGGGACCTTTTGAAATCTTTGTTTTTAACGAGTTCAGATAGGGGTACAGGAATTCTAATCTTCTGAATTTCATGCTCAAAATTGGAGGAGGGGATAGGCTTAGGAGCTTCCCTTACCTCAGTGACAGGCTCCTTGGCTACTGGTGAAGCACTCTGAGTTTTATTTTCTTTAGTAGTGGCTGTTGCGGATTTAGTAGGCCTATCTGCTATGAGGGGCTGGTCTTGGCTATCAAAGTATCCTTCTTTCTTTCTTGACTGGAGATTGTATCTATTAGAGGTGTGACTGGCCCTTTCTCCCTTACCTAACTCATGGATTTGGATGTTCATCAGGGATTTTTCATATGCAGACTGAGTCAAATGGGGAAAAGGAGGAGCTTCTTCAACACAATGAATTTTAGGGTCGAACTCGTCTGTCTCCTCCCCTCCCTCATGAGTAACCAGGTTATTTTGGATAGGGGTTTGAATCCTTTGATCTTCTCTGTCTTTTTCCCTTTGTCCCCTTGGGAAGGCCCGTGGTCCATTGTTATCAGGTCTCCTGAAACCTCTACCATCAACATTCTGGGGATTTCTGTACATGGGCTTCCCTTCCAACTCCCACCTTTCCATTCTAGCAGAAAGTGAATTTAGTATTCTATCTGTCTCATCTGTCTGAAGGGGCAGGGGAGAGGAGCTGGATGAGGAAGCTTCAGGCCTCTGCCTGGATATGTTTCTACCAGCAGTGTTCCTGAGTCAGTCAACAGCCGATATATTAGATTCTACCTCCAGGGCTGCATCTTGCATATGGGCCAGAGTAGTTTCTCTTCTTTCCATCAACAGGAGGCAGAAATTAGGATCAAAGGCTCTAGCATAAGTGATCTTTGTAGAAGATTCGGAGGGTTTTATCTCAGCAGTGATTTTGTTGTACATTTTATTAAATCTCTTGGAGAAGTCGGAGACAGACTCTCCTTCCTTTCTCTTCAAAGACCCAAACTCTGTCATGTAATACATGAAGTCTTTTTTATCTCCCCACTGTCTCAAAAAGGCATTATCTAAGGCTTCGATCCCATCAATAGATCCAGGAGGCAGGGCCTTGAACCATTTTCTAGCCTCGCCTTGAAGGCTATGGACAAAAATCCTCATCCATACGTCTGCATGCATGATGACATTATCATCTGTGAAACGGTAAAAGGCCTCTAGGTGTTCTTCTACAGTTATGTCCCCCTCACCTGTAAACTTGGGCAGCTGCTTGAGGTAACCATCTGTTGGGAGGGTGTTGAGAGGCTTTGGTAGCACGAGGGGAGCATACCTATCGGCTATAATGGCCTCCATTCTGGTCATAGGGGGATTTTCTCCTACCATAGGGATATTTTGTGGAGGAGAACTCAGAGGAGAAGGAGCTTGAAAAGGGGATACTAGGGATGAGCTTCTAAGGGGAGTGGGAAACAATAGGGGATTTAGGGAGAAGGCTAGCGAGCTTAAGTTGACTGATGTTTCCCTTCGCGCAGAAGCGACAATAGTAACAAGAGGAGGGGAGGTAAAGCCAGGAGAGGGGAAATCTTCTATGGTCCTAGGTCTATGCCAAGGTACAGCTTCAGGAGAAATGGGAGTGAAAAGGATTTCTCCGTCTAATCCCAGACCAGGGGGGGAAACCTCAACAGGAACACTCCCGAAATCCAGGAAACAGGAAACTTCAGAAAGCGGCCTGCTAGGAAACTGAGGAGAAAATGGAATTCTTACAGAAGGATATGGCGGATTACTTGGTTCAGCAGCGATAACTTCTCCTTCAGAGGCCTTTCCTTTTCTGAGAACCACCTCCCAATCAGTCTCAGGTGTAGCTAGAGGCAGTTGTGGAGGGGACCACGTGTGTCTGCCTCTGAAAGCCACAATTGACACGGTAGGTTCACCACAGTGGAGTCCTCAAAATGGAGTCACCAGGTGCACAACAGAAATCTTCAAGGGCTCTGATGCCTGATGCATCTTCAGAATCAGAAGCTCAATGTCGTTCAATCCCAAGGAAGATTTTAGACTTCGTCCCCGACAACGACGCTAGAAATGTTGGCGACGGAAGTCACTCTTAGATTGCGGCAGGAGTAGAGCCCGACGCCCATCAGTTTATGTCACGATTTGTGTATGAAAGGGGTGATCAAATGGAAGTAAACTCGGACGATATTGTTTCAACTCCGAAACTAGGCCGGGATGCATGGGCAAGTGAGGTCTTAGATATACTCCAGACAATGAGTTGTAGTAAGGATGAGTAGGGGGAAGACTTGTATCAGAGAGATGTAAAGGTCTTTTGTCAACATCATGTTTCTAGCAGACTGTAGGAGAATGCATTTAAATGCGAGATCTTCTTACATTCAAACACAGAAAACCAGAGAATACAATTGTGCCACAATAAATCTTTTATCATAACACAACTGCAATAATTCATGTGAATCAGTCAATCATGAACTCCCTCAGTATGAGATGAAAACTAGATCAAATAAGGAAACTGTCTTTCATTAAACAAGAAATCTTACATACAGATGCATAACTAGAGAACTAGAGTGCATGTTAAAACATTACAATTGGGAGCTTCTCTCTACCATAGATGGCCCGAAAAATATCAAAACTAAGAATATATATCCCTGAACATTTTCCCAACAGAGGCCTACTGGACTTTCGGGATGAGGAGTCTCTCCAATCAAATCTAGCCTGCACTCCTCTGTCATACACCACCTTAATCCTGCATGGCTTGAGCCAGGGGGTAGTTGAGCCCTTAAATGCTGAATTAGCGTGCGCAGGCTTCCATGGTGAGTCGAGGACTCGGCGTGGCTTCCATGGAAAGAACCAGTACAACGAACCATCTCGGGTAAGATTTTCAGCCAGGACATCCATGCTTTGCAATCAATGAGTGAGGTGAGGTTTCAACCACCCTTTCTCTTCTTCATTCATTCCCAGCAGGTACCGAGATTTATATCACGTTGAACCGGTGTCTAGAGAACACAGTGCCCCCCTTATGAAACTCAATTCGGCGCTTTTGGCCTCCCTTTTGCACATAATGATAAATGCTAGCACTCATCCTCCAGGCCTACTCCTTGTGACCAGGCGCCAAAACCAAGGGCCTGATTCTGGGCGCTTTCGTCACTTTGGGATTCGAGGTTTCGAAAGGTGAAATGATGAGGAGTGCTTACTCCTTGAATTCCTGAATGCCGACATGGCACGAATGTGCACCGCGTGTCCGTAAGATAAACGGTAGAAGTAGCATCTTCTATTTAAAAGGGGGCCCAACTCATCCACAGGCTCGCTTGACATGACGTGGCGCTGGGACCATGGACTCGGCTCCAAAGGTGCTTCCGGCATTTCGCTGATCGGCGATTTCAACTGCAATAAGAGGGAGGCTCCTTGTCTCCTGAAACACCGATCCTCGATACGTCGACTGGCTGCCACCTGTCCTAATTGGATCGGACGACCCAGACTTGTCGTGAAATATGGGAGCTATATCATGCACTAAATCTAGGACAACGTGACAGCCTCGAAAAACCCGATGACCATCAATCTACTTTGTAGGTGGATCTCGGATGCTGACATCAAAACTTCACACGCTCGCTTGACTTGTGATCGGAAAAAAGATTCTCCCGCGTTGCATTGGGGCGCTTCCCGTGTAACCTGCAGACATGGGTATTTTCGAGCCCAAGACAAATAATGTCGCTAACACATAGTGTATATTTGTTATATACCCTCATGGTGTGAAGGGATATAGACTGATTTATATTTCCTTGTATCGGATCATCATTGAGTGAAGTGTCCAATTGAAGGAAAGTGTCTCGCATGCACCTCAACAACCGCATGTAGACACTTTTGTTCTTACGCCTGACAGAGATGATGAGCATGCACATACTGAATCTTATTCAGATGAGAGTTTTGATTTACAGGATTCAAATGATCCACACACGTAGTCAGTACAGTCATATGCAGAGTCAGTGCATGCAGATGCAGATGCACATCTAGAGCCAAGGTCCAAGTGGGAAAGACTACTCTTCAGGATGCAGGAGATCTTGTTGGGGATCCAACTAATACTAGGAGGACTCAATCTAATTTTTAGGAGATCCCTCTTGCAATCACTACCACTAGGTTGATTCCACCCAAGAATATTTTGTTGGTTCAATATTGAGATCCATAGTCCTATTGTAAGGTTGTTGGAAATCCCTTTTAGGAATCTGTCATGCAGGAGGAGTAAAAATACCTCCTCGAGAACCAGACTTGGGATCTGGTTCCCCTTCCTTCAAAAAGGAAACTTGTTAGGTGTAGGTGGGTCTATAGGACCAAGAGTGCAGTGGATGGACAAGTTAGCAGATACAAAGCCAAGCTAGTTTCCAAAGTCTTTCAGCGGGTGCATGGCATTTAGTATGATGTGACTTTCTCTCTAGTAGTGAAGATGGATTCCATACATTTGGCACTTTCCATTGCGGTAGCAAAGGGATGGGAAGTCCATTAGATGGATGTGAAGAATTCCATTCTTCACGACGATCTCTCTAAGGATATCTATATGGAGCAACCCCAGGGATTTGTTCAGGATTCATCTTTGGTGTGTCGACCGAAGAATTATTTTATGGCCTCAACCATGCTTTGAGGGCATGGTATGCCAAGATGGAATCCTCCCTATTGTCAAATAACTTTTTACATTGTAAGTTAGACCCGAATGTTTACATGTTCAATATAGTTTATTCACATCTACTACTAGTTTTGTATGTTGATGATTGGTTGATCACTGATTGCTCAACTTTAGCAATTGTTACATTCAAGAGGATTATGCAAGACATTTTATTTATGGCAAACACGGGTCTACTACATTTATTCCTTGGAATCAAGATCAATCAGGATCCATTAGACATCAAACTGTCTCAGGACAAGTATGCACGAGATCTCCTTGAGAGATTTCACATGGCAGACTGCGAGTCTACCCCGACTCCTTTCCTATCAGGATTCAGACTTGAGGATGGCAGGGACACTCCACTGGTTGACAATGCACTGTACATACAACTAGTGGGGAGATTTTTGTATCTCACACACTCCAGACCAGACCTCTCCTATGTAGTTGGAGTAGTCTCCAGATTCATGCAGGAGTTGCATGAGCTACATTGGAAGGCTGCAAAGTGTATCCTTCGATACATACATGGAACCATCACCTTTGGTATTCACTATGAAACAAAATCTACATTGGACCTCATCGGTTTCAATGATTCTGATTAGGCTAGCGATAAAACTGATTGTAGGTCCACATCTGGTTACTAGCTCAATCTTAGTTCTGGACCTATCTGTTGGTCGAGAAAGAAGTAGAATGCTATTTATCTATATTCATTTGAGGCATAGTGAAAAGGGGTAGTTAAAATAACCATTAAGACTATGTGGATAAATAAAATTCTCACTGATTTAGGCATTCAGTTTCATCGGTCGATTGTCATCTGATGTGACAACCGAGCACTCTGAAGTTCTGCAGAGATCCAGTTCAAAGGCAGTGGATGAAGCACATCGAGATCCACATGCACTGCATCTTGGACTTAGTACATGAGGGGATCATTGATCTACATTTCTATCCTTCAGCATAACAGACTACGAACATCTTCACCAAGACATTGACTGAGAAAAAGTTCCATACTCTGGAAAATCGTCTTGTAGTGAAGGACATAGTTTCCTAGCAACTGTCAGTTCTTATTTTTAAATACATTGTACTTTGAGAGGGGGGGGGGTGTTTCCATGAGGTTTTCCCTCTTTCCTGGTTTATTTTAGTGTATCTTTTCTATTTGGTTACCTAACATGGCCTAATTTCTGAGACCCATTCTTTATTTTCACCATAGTGATGTTCAGAGGGGGTGTTCGAGATACTTCACACACACCTAGGATTTATTTTTCCTAATATTTTCCCTATGTTTATTAGTAATTATTTAGTCTCCTATAGTTTAGGGAGAATATTCCTCTGGGATAATATTCTCTTTAGTTCACACTTCAATTTGATCAATTGAGTGGAGTCTAGATGCCACATTGGTATCATCACCATGCAACAATGGGATCATCACCAGCTAATGCAAATTTTCATTGGGATCATCACCATACTAGTGAATTACTCATGATTATGTGATCTCCTCCTCACTTCACTCTGTTTCAGTCAGTTAATTGAAGACTGAGAGACTAGTTAACTCAAACTAGGTGGCATTTCACTCCTGTAACTGCTTGAGAGACTAGACTAGCTGGCAGTTTACTCCCGTAACTAATGGTGTGTGTCCAAATCACTCTATACCACCTATATGGTGCATTGTATTCTCCTCCAATGTGCATTAGTTGAGTTATAGAGAGTATATCATGTGTAAATTATCATTCAGTCATTTTGTTAATGATAATTCTTCCATTCTTTCTCTCATGCTTCTCTTTTCTCATATTTTATCTGCAAATTGTGTAGATCATTTGATAGCTAGATCTATTTTGTCCAGGTTCAACATATTTACACATATTTATAGTTTGAAAATGAAGGTAATATCCTCCTGCTAGTAGAATTTAATGCTAGGACTGCAACTAAACAAGATACTCTTTTAAGCATTGATTCCAACCATAATCCTTTATGGCTAGATGATGACCTTTTTTTATCAATAGCTACAAAATAATATTTGAATACCTAATTGATAATTTATTTGGTACTGAGTTGGTCAAGCTCTGCAACTCTCAAGACCTAATAATTTGAAATGGAGTAATGAAGTGGCGAAAATCCAACCAGATGACTTGTATTCATTAGCTAGGTAGTAGTGTCGTAGATTATGTGATATTTGATATCCATGTTTCTAGCCAAATAACAACTTTTTACCTTTTAAATGACCATGAACCAAACTATGATCACAAACCTTTAACTTTAACTCTAAAATTTGCCATGCACATGAGCGCCATTGAAAAAAATTATGATAATCAAAGGCAATTGTGCTTTGACAAAAGTAAATTTGACCTTTTATTAAAGGATTTAAATAGTAAATTACATCTCCTAACTTATAAGGACAACATTGAAGAACTCTGTCATAATTTTACAACTACCCTTTCCACTTCTATTAACAATTTCTCTTTCGAGGTGTCCTGTAAAAATAATAATAGAACAACCAACCCTTTCTATGATAAAGAATGTCAAATTTCTAGGAAAGTCATTAGGGATGCTTCTAATGAGTCCTTAAAACTTGATAAGATCAATATGCACAAATCCGTAATTAAAATGAAAAAAGGTATTATATTAATAAAAGGAAAGAGCATCGTTCACAACTATCTAAGATGGATCCTAAGAATTTTTGGAGCCAAATTCTAAACCACAATACTAAAGAAAATAATATGATTCCCTTAAGGGACATGGATTCCTACCTTAAAAGTATTTACGATTTCACTAATACCATGGACACCACTCCTGTTGTCCCTACATAGGATGAATTTTTTTCTTTAGATGACATAGAGTTCAGGGTTAAGTGGCTTGCAAATGGGAAAGCTACAAACATTTAAGACTACCAAGCTGGAATTTTTTTAAAACAGAGGATATGTCCTTATCCCGCACATACACAAGCTCTTCAATTTAGCAGTCAAGTAGGGCTTCCCTAAACCCTGGATGCAAAGCATTATTGTTCCTATTTTTAAAAATGGGGATAGATGCATTCTCTCTAATTATAGGACCAATATGGTTAGCCCGATTTTATCAAAGATTTATGGAATTATTTTTGAAAATAAGATTAGTCTTTGGCTAGAAAGTCACAGTAAAAGAGATAAAGGCCAGGTCGGGTTTAGGATATTTCATGCCACTGTGGACCATCCTATTACCTTTAGGATCATTGCAGGGAGTTCCACATTACTAAAACCAATCTTCTTTTTTTGTTGACTTTAGAAAAGATTTTGACATGCTTCCTAGGAAAAAACTTTTGAATAGGTTGGAAGAGATAGAAGTGTCTCTCGATTTGAGGTTTGTTTCAATAAGGATGTATGAGAATGTTATTGCTAAGTTTAAAAACACTAGGGGATGTTCGAAATATATTAACTACAATATTGGAGTCAAACAAGGTTGTCCCTTGTCCCCTACTCTTTTTGGCATATACATTGATAAGTTAGACGATTTCTTGCAAGAATCAGGTTATGTCATCCTTAATATCACTGGTATAGTCATAAATATTCTTCTTTATTCCTATGATATCGTTCTTATGTCAAGGAGTCCCCATGATCTTGAAAACCAAGTAAGAATCCTCAAGTATTTTGGCTCCAATATGGGTATGATTGTTAATACTAATAAGACTAAGGTCATGATTATTAAATCCAATAAGATCACTTATGATACCTTCATATATGACAACAAAAAATTTTAGGAAGTCACTTCATACAAATATATTGGAATTGATATTCACCACAAACTCAACTGGAATTATAACATTGAGAAAAGGATTATTGGGGGATGGAAAGTTTATTATGGTCTTGAAAAAAATTGTAAGTCATCCAATATTTGGATTTGGGATAAGATGAAACTCCTATTTGAGACTCTTGTTAGACATATTATTCTTTATGGATGTAACACCCCTTCCGTTACAACAACAAATAATGATGTACAATAGGTAAAAAAAAAAAATTACATTAGGAAATTATAAACACCACAACATCATTAATCACATCACAAGCAAACATTATCATAATTATTAACGACACAATCAATGCATTAACATAATCATTAGTGACACATGATCGACACATAATCTAAAATAGAAATGTGACTCAACACATCATGATTCTGAAGCAAAATACAAATAATTGATCAGCCATGTCATTGAACATTTAAAGAACTACCCGCCCAACTGATCCTTCATGGCTAGGATCTCTAGGACAAATAAGAAATGCTCAAGCCCAGGATTCATCCGATTGATTTTTACCACTTAAGGTCTCAGGGTTGACGATTGTTCTGAGGAACAAGGAGGTATATAATGGAGGTGGTATTTAATCCAATCACAACTCATAACTCTAGACTAGATTATCAGTCATACATCAACATTATTTCATGGCGCAAGAGTAATCTAATTACTGAATCAATCATACATCAACATAAATTTTATGGCGCAAGATTAATCATCAACCTTATTTTCATGGCGCAAGATTAATCATCAACCTTATTTTCATGGTGCAAGAGTAATCATCAACCTTATTTTCATGGTGCAAGAGTAATCTAATTACATAATCAATCATACATCCACATAAATTCCGTGGAGCAAGAGTAACCTAGTTACTTAATTAATCATACATCAATATTATTTTCAAGGTGCACGATTAATCTAATTACTTAATTAATCATACATCAACGTTAATTTCAAGATGCAATAGTAATATAGTTACTTAATTAATCATACATCAAAATTAATTTCAAGGCGCAAGAGTAATTTAATTTCTTAATTAATCATACATCAATATTTTTTCAAGCCGTGCACGTAATCTAATTACTTAATTAATCATACATCAACATTAATTTCAAGGTGCAAGAGTTATCTAGTTACTAGCCAATAATACATCATTCATCAAATATTCATTGTGCAACAGAAAATTCTACTACAACATACATCCATTAATTGACGTAATTACCACCTACGATACATTCCAACAACAGACAGACTATGGTGACACATATCAATTAAATTGATGCAATTTCTCCTATGAAACCTCGAACAATAGTCCAACTACAATTTACTATGTACATAAAACAATTTCTACACCACACCCTTAGTGTTTCTCTAGCGATTTATTCCCTTATCATTCTAAGGGGTTGACAGTAAGGAACTAACCACTAATAATATATAATTATTCCAAAATTAAATTTCTTTTATTAAGAATTCATAGGTAGATCAATCTTCTCAAGTAAGACATACCATTCAAGTTATCCTTCAATACATATATCTTTTAGTGATTTAATTTTCAATTCAAATGGAATTTGTTTGAACTCTCAATACTTATCACAAACAAAAATTTAAACTCCTTCTCTACACGAGATGGTTCATTCTAAAAATTTCCGGTTGGGGCATAACAATTGTTGAGATTCTTAATTAATTTCAACTCTCTAAATCTACATGGGAACTCAAACCTATCAATAGTGTGTTGCAAAATGACACTTTTGTGATGTCTCCACATAACTTATAATTTTTAATAGTACTCAAGCCCACCAACATTATTAGTTGGAATTTGTATTGCAAAATATTTTACACAAAAATTTATAAACACAATGGTTAATAACTAGAATTAAAAGAATGTCTCAAGAAGATTGACATGTAACTCTAAACTTTGAATGTTTTAAAATATATCCATTCAAGGTTTTAAAATATAGCCCCAAATTTTAAGATAATGTCCAAAAGTAGGAGGAAGGGGCTAGGTTTCCAGGAATCGAATTGGATCTGAGCTAAGCTTAGAAGAACAAATTCTCCACAAGAACCTTGTGAGGGAAGGTGCATTAACTAGAGGAAGAAATTGATTTTCTAGAAGAAGACCGAGGGATGAGAGGAGGGCAGACCTACAATAAAAATTTAGTCATGGAGTGAGGAATGAGAATGGGTGCACTCGGCATGCCCTAAATCTATTAATGGAAGAGCCACAAGAGGGGTGCACTCAGCATGCCCTAAATCTATTAATGAAAGGCCCACTAGCATGCCCAAATTCTATCTAGGTTAAGTTACAAGAGGGGTGCACTCAACATCACAATTCCTGTCATGGAGTGAGCCAAGAGGATGGGTGCTGCGAGAAAGACCGATCTTTGTCCAGGGAGGGAGAAAGAGGAAGGGCACATTGAAGCAAGGAGCCTTTGAAAGACTATAAGAGTGTGTGTGAGTTTCATAGAGGGGAAAATTTTTCTCATTGGGGTGAGTGCATGTTTCACAAAGGAGGCCTTTGCAAGACTGTATGTGTGTGTGGTTTTTTCATAGTGGTGTGAATCGATTGAATCACCCGTGCTCACGCCTGTCTCAAAACTATATGGTCCTGAGCCCCTACTTAAAGCATATAAACAAGATATGGGCATATCAAGGATCGAGACTACACCAAGTGTCAACCACCAGGAGAGTAACCATGAGATGCATAATACCAATGCACTATGCAATTATCCCCTCGACTCAACAAATTCCTAAGGAATAGAACCCAAGCTTAAATTCAAAATCACTATACAAAATTCTAAATCTCATAAATTTAAAGTTCGAAAGAGTGGTCACAGGGGTTATACATTCCTCTTGGATATTTCCTATGCACCACTAAATAAAATACATAGTCTCTTTTAATATGAAAATGAGACATTTCTGTCACTACTACATATGACCAAATTTTCCACGGGTTTCTATTGCTATTGCCACACATATCCATCACACTTTCCACGAAAGAAAAGACTATTTTTTGTGGAACGTTTTTTGTCGCTATATCCATGAAATAGTTACTCATGGAAACAACGAAAAAATAAGCCCTCCACATGTCATCATCCTCAAGATAGGTTTACCTTATAAAGAGTGGCAATAACGACGAAACTTCGTCGCAATAGGGATGAAAAACCATGCCAAAGTAAAAAAATTACCAACAGATTACGATGCAGATGCCATACGTTCGACGCAAAAGTGTGGAAAGTTGCGACGAAAAAGCGTGGAAATAGCGATAAAAATGTTTGGTAGATAAAACATTTATGACGTAGATGCTATATGTGCGACACAAAACCATGGAAAAGTGTGATGAACTTTCGTCGATATTGCCACGTTACTAAAACCTAATCATTACCTTCCGACAAACTTTCGTCGATATTTCCATGCTTAATTAAAACTAATCATTACCTTGTGATGAACTTTCGTCGATATTTCCATGCCTCCTGTAGGTTTAAAAAAAAAAAATCTACATGAGACGATGGATGTTGGGATTCGTGAGATCTTCCAAAACAATGGATTCAACCATGGGAGTGGATGGGGGACATAATTAGAATTAGGGTAATAGGGCTCTATGGAATTAAGTGGATCATATCCCACCATGATTTTATAATTATTATGAAGTGGGGTATATTGAAAAGAATTACTTATATCCTCACTATCCTTGATGTGGGTACTACCAAAAGACAATACATAATACACATGATTGTGTACAATTGATTAATAAATGGGAGGAACAATACATGAGATAGAGTAGTGATAATATGGTGAATTTTAATCTTTATATCCATGGTGAAAATATAGTAGGTTGTGCCTACATTGGGATCAATATCGTCACCTAGTTTGGAGACAATTCTAGCACAAACATGAGAGATGGAAATCAAGGACCCATATATCAAGCTTTATTGTGAGCACCAAGGTTTTATGTACTATGAAAGAAAGGTTACTTTAAATATGTAATTAAGGTAATTCAAGAAGCTATTCATGCTAGAAACATAGTTACTATGAATGCAATAAATAGAAAACCTTCCATAAATTGGCCACTAAGCTAATGCATGATTCTACTAGTATATATAGCGGAAGATGAAGTCAAAGAATTTTTGAAAAATTTTCTATAGATAATAGACAATGATAAATCCACAACAAAGTTAAGGGAGGTCCTTGGGACAATTTTTTAGTCACCAATAGAGGCACAATATGGGCCCTTAAACCATGCCCAGTGAACAAGGTATGGAAAATAATTTATCTTAAATGCATTGATTCAATAATATGAAGTGTGAGAATTTATGCTCAACTTCGGGTTGGATGTTAACATCCTACTGAAGTAATCATGGGAACTCATGGGATGACCAAATTGGGTCCACTTGTCAATCTAGTGGTAGATGGTGAACCAATCACACATTTTCCCCATTGTCAAATTGGCGAGATGGAATTTTATCTCGATTGTGTGAATATTTATGCTTACTTTGAGTTCATTGACATATTAGATGACAAATATCCATACCTAGTATTGTAATGGATTTATTGGGAATTGGATAATGATGTTATTTGTTAAGAAGGATTATTGGATGGTATATCCATTCGATCTAATGTAGGGAAATACATTTGTTAAATAGATAGAAGAAGTATTGGATGACTAGGATAGTTGGAAGACTACATTAATCTCACCATAGGATAGTTGGAAAACTACATTAATCCAACTGTTAGTGGAAAGTTGAGTTGGAGAATAGTATTCTCCTATGTCATTTATTCCAAAGTGTCCATTAATTTTGGGCCGCCTAGGGAGTATGATAATTAATTGACACAAATATGCACACTACCAAATTCCATTAAGTGGATTCATGTAGAGATTAAAGATCCACTAGTGTTTAATGGCACAACTAATGCCACAAATTTTATGGAAAACATAACTTAACACATCATGTTTGAATAGAGGGTATAAACATTCGATATCACTTTGGTATATATCCTTGAATGATTGCTGGAATTTCATTATGAACTTTGTACTCACTAGAAGATATAGTAGGACTAGGAACCTACTAGACATAAGGTTTGTGTTGACCCATGTTCCCATCCACCGATATTGATAAGGACAAGATATTGATATGATCTGAAAGACTTTGAAATTCCAAGTCATAGGGACTATGAGGGGATATATATATATATATAAGAGTATTGTAACTTAGTGGAATGTATAGGGCTATACGGGCTCGAACCGTAGACCTTCTCGGTAGAACAAATCAAAGTTTTTATTATCAAAATAATTTGAACTGTTCCAAGAACCCAACATGCATTTTATTGCATCGAGATCTTTCATTAAAGGATATTGTTTGCTAATGAACTATTTAATTCATTTCATCTCCTAGCCACATGAATATAAGTAACAAATGAAAAATGACACCGAAGGAGTCTCACCTGCAAAAGATTCCGTTTAAGAGTAAGATCATTAACATAAATAAATGTTTTCCAAATAGTCCCTATAATTCAATGGTACTTCTTATATCGTGGATCATGTGGATCATTGTGAAACTCACTAGTATACACAAGGAATTTCTATTTAGCAGTGGGTGCATAAATGTGTACCCACCTTAGAGTCATTATTGAAGAATTGGTACCTATAGAAGAAAAATGTAATGATAGATGACCTACTGACCATAACTACAATTTAAGTTCTATGACACTTTTCAACTTTGTGAGGAAGATATGTTGATTTGTGAGGATATAAAACACATTAAATGTTTCCCACTAATGGGACTACCATAATGTTTTACCATAGATTCTTTAGAGTATTATGTCACAAAAGAAAGTCATTCTCTGTGGTTTTAATAAATAGAGGTGCACCATGTAGTCACATAAGCCAAGAATACCAACTATCTAGTTCACTATCATGGGATATTGAAGACAAATGGTCGATTTTAGTATGGACGATGTGTCTAAGTTGGCTATTATTGTTGACTATTTGTATGAAAACATCATTTCATACATTGTGTATTTTATTTGAGATTACACTCACCTATTCCCATGTAGCATCTTTGAGATGAAAAGAGTGAGAGGAGAACACTGGGAGATGAATATAGAATTGAACCCTGACACCTGATCTACCAAGAAGTGACTATATAGGATGCATTCACATTATAAGGAATATGCTAGACAATAGATATGTGATATGATAACTATTGGTTAGATATTTTCAGTGGAACAATAAGATTCCATTTGTCTAATAGTCATATAGGGTGTGAAAAAGGTGGAATAAATTTTTCTGTGGAATTTTTTAGATTGAGTCAGGCATACATACATGATCCCTTTCATACACGTTTTAGTCACGATATTACCAAGAAAGTGGCAAGGAATGAACCTTACACCTTCATAGTAGTATTATTTGGCTATCATAAAATTTGTATCATCAAGGAGGATAAGATGAACACCATTTTTTCTATGGAATGGTGAGTTTATGAATTCAATATCATGCCCTTTGGCCCAAGTAATGCACCAATTATGTTCTCTAGAATCATGTTTGTTATGTTCAATGAGTATATCCATAATTTCCTTGAGCTATATTTTTAATTATTGGCAATGTAGATCTAGCTAAAGGGTCACATGGCTAAACTAATATTGGTGATGGAAAGACGTTGATTGTTCTAGTTGTACCTAAATATTAAGAATTTCATTTTCTACACCCAATTCAACATCCTCTTGGATCATATTATCTACAAGGAAGGATGTTTAGTCAAACTAATGAAAATCATAGTAATTTTTGAATATGTATGCACTAGAGAATGTCCCTGTGTTATGGTCATGCAGGGTATTACCATATATTTATCATGGGGCATGCTCAAGTAATAATGTAGGAGGAACTACTATGAAAAGGTGTCCCATTTTTATGGATTATAGAATGTGAAAAGGGTTTTTCCAAGTTAAAATGGCGGATGGTTATGGATCCAATTATTGTTTTTCCTAATTGGTCAAAAATTTTCCATGTCCATGTGGATTCCACTACCATTGCATTGGGAACATGTTTGCATAGCTAGGGGAACACATGCTACACCACCCAAGGTAATTTTCTAGAAAAAAATTGTAATTACACAACCATGAAATGCAAAGGCCTAGTGATGGCGTATATGCTACAAAATTTCAAGTATTATCTTCTGGACCAGTCCTTCAAGTTGTCCATTGATAATTTAGTGGTCAAGTATTTGGTTAACAATACAATGTTGGAAGGTTAATTCTATCGATGTTTGCTACTATTTTAGGAGTTTGATTTTGAAGTGGTGGTTAAACTAGGTAAATAAAATGTGGGACCTAATCACCTCTCTAAAATCCACAATTGGAACAATATTGGGATAGCTCATAAAGTGTCAAATGTAGATATCTTTTGCATGGAAGTAGTTCTTGAATTCTTCACTAATATTTCCAACTTCAAATATAAATCTACATGCACTAGAAGAATATGGTGATAGTAAATATTGATAGCTCATAATTAAGGATACAAATTATTAGTTAATCATATGGTACTTGCACACATTAGAAATGGATGGGATTCTTGACTACTATGTGTTGGATCATGAATCATAGGTGGTCCTCTAGGAATCCCATGATGGACATAGAAACATACATTATAGTGAGAAGACACAACTATCCCAACATACATTACAATGAGGCATGTTGGATTCAAGTATCATTCAATTCAAGGCTAGAGTGCACTCTCCACTCCATTATTCATATCATTACCTTCATTCACTCCTATCAATACATATTCTCCCTTTATCTTCTATCATTTTTTTACTTAGGGTTCATATGTGTGTGTGTGTGGTTAAGATTTTGTACTAAAAAACCATTATAATTGTATTGGTCAATGTAAGAATACAAAAAAAGGTTTTTCCCACAGTCTATGATTCATACTTTGTTAAAACAGTTGATGCTTGTATACCAAAAAATGCAATTCTATCCTTTCACGAGGATTGTGAATTTTTACTAGTATAAAGCCTACTTTAAAAAACACGTCAAAACCCTTACCTTATCATTTTCCTTTCGGAAGATCCATTAGCCCATACAAATTGATAAGATTTTTCCACGAGATTTATTTCCATCACCAAGATCTGCATGAATCATAAAAGACAAAATCTTTATATGAGTAAATAATATATAAGCAAATAAACATGCATTTAGTTATGTAAAATACTCTAGAAAAAAATTTAAGTGGTCACATACCTTAATGAGATTCTCTTTGTTTTGAGAATATGTTATTCTCTACTGAACAGGGTCAACCACGTGAAGGTGGAAGCTCATATGGCCCCTCCCCCCCCTTCACATCTCTCTCAATTCCCCATACCGAACAAATGATTTTTTTTTTATATAGAAAACATATATACATTCATGCATAACTAGGATAGTCATCAAAACATATGAACATATAAACATTGAAGCATATGAATATATAAACATCGATATACATCCAAATATAAGTCATGAATTTATACATCTATTTTTTCTTTGATTTATGTTTTTTTACATTCATAAAATTGGCAATTGGGGTATCATAATCATCCGAGGACATTTCATTTCATGTTCCTTGTCCTTCTATTGTTTGTGTTTCCATGCACTCATGTACCATACTTCTGGTACATCGCTGAGAAGGGCGTCGAGGCATCTGTGCAGGGTCGTGAACTGCAACAATGAAAATTATCATATCGATATGTTGAAATATAATTGAAATAACTAATTCATTATTTTGATTAACATTACACTATTTCTCTTTACCTGTCTGTGTAGTTGTGACAGTTGGTGCATTAATTTCTTGTCCACTTGGTTTCTCTCACAGTTCACCCTCATGAGCTACATGCTCTTCAATTTTGAGAAGATAATATATAAGTATAAGTAAGGAAATAAATATCTGCAATCACAGTAAATATTACTAATTCTGAAGCATACATACCGGAATGGGTACTCTGCTCCCCACTATCATTGGAAATGTGCACCCTTGTATGATATGGTTTCTGCTGAATACCACTAGATTCATTGTTTTGGTAGCACTGTTGCTTGAAAAAAAACATAAATACTTAGTTAAGGGTGATATAATAAAATATGAATAGACTTTACAAGAATTATACTGCAGTTTCCTTATTCATTTTATTTACCTACGTGGCCGAGGAGATTGGAGTCTGGCCCAAGATTTTTCAATCACACTTTTAAAACCATGCTTGTAACCAAGATTTAGGTCCTCCTTGGTGGTAGCAGTGTCGAACATATTTAACTGCAATGCATAACACCATTAAAAATACCAATAACAAAAACATATATTTTTTCACTACTGTTGAATAAATATTAACCAAAGTTAATCATTTAAATATTTCGATTCGGGATTTTAGTTTTCCATAGCCACCCTAGCCTAGTTTATGCTGCCAGTGATTTTACACTCTAGCCTTGGTTTCTTTGGAGGTGTCTGGTAGCCTACATATAGAATTTTTGAAAAACATTAGATATCAGAATTGTTACTTAAAACAGGAAAGAAAAACATAAATGATCATATTTCATTGATAATATGACATGTGTTGTACCTTGCTTGACCAACTCGTGGATGTCTTCCTTATTTTTTAAACAAGTTCTCTTTTGCATCCTCTATCAGGGCCTTCCACTCTTTCTCTGAAACCATGGGAAGGTGCTCATGCTTGAGGTGTAATTGCAATTTGTCCCTATATTGGGCCCTGGTATATTTTAAATTCTGGTCAGCTAACTTTGTAACCACTTTCTTGTTGAAAGTGTTGCCGAACAATTTTACCATGTGGTCTATTAAATCATCTTTCTTTTTTCTATCTTGGCCATTCCACCATGTGAGAATGGTGGGGCCAAACAACTACATTTATTTGTCATGTAAGTTTCTATAGAAAACATTGTTTCCTGCAGAAATGTGTTATCCATTAATTTATAATAATCTCAACAAATGTCTATTTCAATTTCATGAAAAAAATGAAATAATTAATTAACAATTACCTGCAATATTCTGAATCTTGAAAAAAACACATGCATCATCCACCAGAAAGGTGACATCTAGTGATATGGTTATTTTAATTCGTTTTGCTCCATGCAGAATAGTTTCCTCTCCATTTACAGTACGTTCCTCTTCGGAGTCATGTGGATTCCTAGGCTTCGGCTCATCATGCTCCAGTGTGTCATTCCGGTCAAAATCATTGCTCTCATCAATGGATTCGAGGGGAACCTCAGGAGGCTCAAAAATCCTCACTTGCACTTTGCTATGTCGACATTTATTTTTCATTGGACCATCAATGCTACCTATAGCAGTTGCAGGATCAGCAGGTTCCTGACACACATGGTTTAAAAACTCCTACAAACAAAAAACTTTACTTTATCAGATCATATAGAAAATATAAAACAAAAAAAAATATATGAAATTGTCATAGCTGATAAAAATATGTGAAGATGCCACTTACCCCAAAATTATTTATTATATTTTGTAGCTCTACAATTCTTTTCCTGTCCTCCTATGTCATGGGTCTTTTGCTAAGAAAACCTAGATATTCTTTGTTAGCCTTCTTCAAATCCTTCGTTACAGTTGTCATTGGGTCAGTGGAATATAATATTTCATCCTCATCAATATTCTTAGTGGGAGCCTTCCCATGTCGAGCATGCCACAATACATTGATGAATAAAATTAATGACATGAACTTTAACATTTGAGAAATTTAGTTATTGTAGTCATAATGTATTACTATATTTAACATTTATTTGCTGAGGTACAATGGGTGCCTTTCCACGGTCACCCTGGATAGATGTAGCAGGTGATTTTCGGACACGGTCACCCTGGATAGAAGTTGACACAATAAATCAATCAACAAAAGTTATGAAATTCACCTGTAACATTTAAAAAATGAAATATTTGAGTAATATCAGAAAAAAAAATAATGAAATTTCAAAAATTTAGTTGTTGTAGTCATAAGTTGTTACTGTATTTAACATTTACCTGTTGAGGCATAGCGGGTGCCTTTCCACGGTCACCCTGGACAGATGTAGTGGGTGATTTTCTACCACAGTCACCCTGGACAGAAGTTGAAACAATAAATCAATCAACAAAAGTTATGAAATTCACCTCTAACATTTAAAAAATGAAATATTGTAGTAATATCAGAAAAAAAATAATGAAATATCATAAATTTAGTTGTTGTAGTCATAAGTTGTTACTGTATTTAACATTTACCTGTTGAAGCACAACGCGTGCCTTTACACGGTCACCCTAGACAGATGTAGCGGGTGATTTTCTGCCATGGTCACCCTGGATAGAAGTTGACACAATAAATCAATCAACAAAAGTTATGAAATTCACCTGTAACATTAAAAAAATGAAATATTGCAGTGATATTAGAAAAAAATAATGAAATTTCTGAAATTTATTTGTTGTAGTCATAAGTTGTTACTGTATTTAACATTTAACTGTTGAGGCACAGTGTGTGCCTTTCCATGGTCACCTTGGACAGATGTATCCTATGATATCTCATGGTCACCCTGGATAGATGCTGACACAATAAATTAATCAACAAGAGTTATGAAAGTAATTGTAACATTAAAAAAATGAAATATTGCAGTAATATCAAAAAATAAATAATGCAAAATGAAATATGTGCAGTAAAAAAATGAAATATCTCAGTGATAAATTGTAACAATGATTGGTCAAAGGTTGAGTTGAATGGTATGTAAGATATTTATCCCCATATCTGCACCTTCTCCATCTATTCGATTTAAGTTGTAATCGATCAACAACTCTTCACCTGGAACTATTATTTTTATTGCACATACAAATATACGATTTCCTTCGCGTCCCTCAAATATGCAATTTGGTTTCTTAGTTTCTACCACTGGTCGTGTACTATTTATAAATCCTGCAATGTTTTCAGTATCTTTTGGACTTCCATCAATATACATAGTTGCCCCTTTCTTTTGATTGTTATCTACTAGTTGTATATAATTTGCGACAACTCTGTATCTTCGCACACTTCGCGTATATCGGAAAAACATCAACCAATGATTGTATTTGTATAATGGTTCAATATACTCCATCAATTAATTTACAGTTTTATAGCCAACATTTATGCCATCCATGGAAAATAACCCCAATCCATGTAAGGACGAAGGAGAAATGCGATACATCCTCCCACTGATGAAGAAATCTTTGTCCACTTTAGGTAGCTCCTTAGGTGCCCATTGTTGCACTAGATGTTTATACCTCAAGGGAAACTCAATGAAACCTATGCTCTCAGCATCATAATTACATGACCCTCTGTTGGCAATAAAAAATTGCATGCGTATACAAAATCGTTTCCTTACCTTTTCAAATCTAGTTGATCTAGAACCGGTAGGTCTAGTACAACACCTCTCACTTTCAACCTCTCTTAGTATATCGTGATCATCACTTGAGGAACATAGATCCGGAAGATACCTATTTGGTGGTACCTACACTCGTTAAACGAAGAAGATAAGTTATTGTACGAATATACATTTGTGGTACCATCATAGTTGCATATAGTTGCATAAGTTGCATTGTTGCATATAGTTGCATAAAGTTGCATATAGTTTCATATAGTTGCATAAGTTTCATATAGTTGCATAAGTTGCATTGTTGCATATAGTTGCATATAGTTTCATAAGTTGCATTGTTGCATAAAGTTGCATATAGTTGCATAGTTGCATATAGTTGCATATTTTCATATAGTTGCATACAAAATTGTTGCAATATAGTTGCATATAGTTGCATAAGTTGCATTGTTTCATAAAGTTGCATATAGTTGCATAGTTGCATAGTTTCATATAGTTGGATAAGTTGCATATTTGCATATAGTTGCATAATTTGCATATAGTTTCATATAGTTGCAATAAGTTGCATAAATTGCATTTTTGCATAAAGTTGCATACAAAATTGTCATATAGTTGCATAAGTTTCA
This sequence comes from Picea engelmannii, assembly GCA_009831015.1. NCBI lineage: Eukaryota > Viridiplantae > Streptophyta > Pinopsida > Pinales > Pinaceae > Picea > Picea engelmannii. Next base: position 528,920 of record ML780333.1, read on the forward strand.
TAGTTGCATAAGTTGCATTGTTGCATAAAGTTGCATAAAGTTGCATAAGTTCCATAAAGTTGCATAAGTTGCATGTTGCATAAAGTTGCATAAGTTGCATTGTTTGTCTCAAGTTCCTTGGTCATATGCTTGTCTATGGTATATGCTTTGGCCAACACATTTATTGTAACATCCATCCACGATGTTAAACAATTAATCTTTCATTTTATATGTACACAATAACAATTTGGTTTTAGCATAATTTCATTGATTTTTATTTACACAATTATTCTACATTTGCTCAATGATAAATCTAGATAACATGATGAAATAAGTAATATGTTAACTCTATGATTTAGAACTTAAAACAAAAGTATATAAAAAATATCAATAACCAAATACCATTGAAAAATACCTCCTCCTTAGCTTGTCGAAGCTCATCAGTTGTAATGTAGTCCTGGGTGCTTCTAATCATTCTTTTCCCGCTTTCCCGGAGTGAAACAACGGAATCCTCCCTGCCAACTAGGAGCCTAATCGGCTTTCTAGCTCCAAGAAACCTTTCGGTTTCTTGGCTCTCCATGCCCGTGACTCCAAGAACAACAAAGAACAAATTCTCAAGGAAAACTATCACAAGAATTATATCTTCCAAAAATTTCACAACCTCTCATCATGCTCAAAACCTTTCCATCCTCCCTTCCTCACCACTTCTCCTCCCTATTTATTAATTTTCCATACACCCTTCCCCAAGTCTCCTCAA
>ML780333.1:551120-599185 GCA_009831015.1 Picea engelmannii
ATATATATATATATATATATATATATATATAGGAACAACAACATAGAAACACAAAATTTAGAGAGCTAACAAGGTCTCTAAGGGTTAGAATTAGACTTAAGAGGATTTTTTTTCCATGACTTTCTATTTCAAACATTAGTCCAACTGGTAAAGTTGTTATGAGTTGGTGGTTTTGTAATAAAGATTAAATTTACATAAGGAATTGTATGCTCAAATTAATCTAGATTGATAACGACATCCATTTTTAATGTTTGAATTGACTTATTGATGGAGTGATTTTCACCGTTCTTAAAATACTTCTTCGGAAAATATTTTTCTTGACATTTCACATGAATTTCCACGAAATATACTAACTAGATCCAAAAACCAATGACATGAAATATGGTACTACACATATAATATATTTTCAAGGAAAAAACAAGCTACATAAAATTTCGACATTTGAACAAAAATTTACAAGTTAAATGAGTACATCAATAAAAAAAACATACTAACATTGCAAGTTCAAAATCTGAGCTATGTAGATCGAGAATTGTATTTTTTCAACTGATGGGTGATGGAAATAATAAACAACTCAAAAAAAATCCACGGATAGTGTCGCAACTATGACAATTGCGTCACAAAGTCTCTTAAAGTCAGGTATATATAGATCAACTAGTCAACTAGCCGTTAGCAGATTATTTTTGAGATAGGAAAAAAATTCATGGAAATAGAGACGATGTTTTGTGGAAATAGTGACGAAGTTTCATGGAAATAGCGACGAAAATCCCACCCAAGTTAAAAAACATATTCCTGGTAGTATCGACGAACTTTCATGGCAATATCGACGAAAATCCCGCCCTATTTAAAAAAAAACATGAAAATAATGGAAACGTGGAATAATTCACCCATATGTAGTAGTGTGTGTTAATGCCATCCATATAAAATAATAATCTAATTCAAAACTATGGTAAGCAATCACTGGCATCCATTAAATCATTTTGATAGATCAAGATGACATCAATTATCATAAATTCATCTTCTAAGTTTCATTAAAAACTATCAAGGACTGGTCAAATTCAAGTTAATATTTATAGTCAGTTTACGACGAATTGATAAGAAATCACTATAAAAATTAAATCTTAATACAATTTCAATCTCAGAAAACAATACTGTAACCAACGATGAAGATGGACCTGGAGATGATCTTCGCAACTGACGCTCCTTCCAATCTCTCGTTTGCTAATCATTGAGACTTCATTGATACCTCCCAACCAATGCTAGGGGTACTCTTCTTCCCCCTTAACCCCCCGAGATGAAAATGGGCCACGAACACAAACAAACATAAATCCTATATCTCCCAACTTGCCTCGCAAGGTAGAGCCACCAATCTCTCTCAAGCTAGGTATCCCAACTCTCATGAGTAAAACCAGTCAAAACTTATGCAGCATAACTTTACCCATAACCATTGTCCCCTTTTCCCCTCTTTTTAATTTTATTTATAGTAGTTTCCTTAATGAGACATCCCAATTGCATAATTAATTCACTTTTTAATTAGATAAATTATAATTATTTACCCCTTACACTTGTCCCCTTCTCCCCAAGTTACACAAGAAATTACACATTTTATTTAATTAAATTCAATTTCCCTCACCATTCCTAAAATAGCTCCATAATTCAATCCTAGTTGTCTCTTTATTCCCCATATTCCCATTTAATGACTGACACCTTACTAAACCTTAGTTGAGTTAAAATAAGAATCTTCTTCTAGTTAGACTAGTGTTAACTAGACTCTAGATACCTTTCTATGCGTACATATTCTTTCATCTTTATTTATTTCTTATCTTAAATTCAAATTTGGTACTTTCTTGAACATATGTGTATTAAATCAATCTTTAGGTTTAATTCATTTTTCTTAATTTCTTAAATTGATTTACCTCATTCCTATTTTGATTTATTTAATAATTTAGTTTTAGTCTTCTTACCAACTTAGGATTAATTTTTTAATAGGCTTAGACTTTGAATTGGGGATTCACAATTACTAATTTCAATCCTTAATTAATTAATTAAAGCCAGAAATGCTTAAAGATTTTACAAATTTAAATTATTCGCTCAAGGTTTTCCAGGCCACATAGATTCATTGCCTCAAGTTTTATTTCCGCGACATGCCCTTCAAGACGCAAAGTGGGATGTGACATACACCCTCTCTTGTTTTAAAATTAGTCCTGAAGTTGTATAGTATATAAAATCCAGTATTAAAGTATCTAAAAAGTTCTATATGTCTAATCTAGAAAATAAGTAAGGAGACGACTGACACATATCATATGCATCCTCCCAGGTAGCCAAGTGTGGACTATAATTGTCCCACTGGACCTTGACCTGATCGATTGTTCGATGTTGTAGCCGTCGAATGCGATGGTACAAAATGTGGATTGGCTCCGCTGGGAGTGCACCCTCGTCCGACACCTACAAAGAACTCATGTCAATCACATGTGTAGGATCACTAACATAATGTCTCAAAACAGATACATGAAAAAAATCATGTTTGCGCCTCAAATAATCAGGCAAGGCTATTTGATAGGCCATGCATCCTTTCTTTTCCACAACTTCTAAAGGTCCCAAAAACCTAGGATATATGTTATCACCCTTTCCAAACTTCATAAAACTCTTGTGTAGTTTCACCTACAAGAAAACTCAGTCGCCAACTTCATAATTGTGGTCAACGTGATGCACATCAGCATAAATATTATGTCGATCTTGCTCCTCTTCAATCCTTTGTATTATCGATTTCATTTTTTCTTCCATTTCTTGGATCGCTTCTGGTCTCACCAGGCCCGATCCTCAAGTTGATCATAGCTCAACGACTTCAAATGGTGCCATATTAATGGTACTTTGATAGTTGTTGTTGTATGCAAAATATACTAGTGGAAATAAATCTTCCCAACTCTTATGTGGGTCCATTACATACATCCACAACATATATTCCAATATTTGGTTTGATTTTTATGTCTTCCAGTCTTTCTTAGGGTGATACATTGCACTAAAGTTTAGTTGCGTTCCCAAATCCTCTTGGAAACTAGTCCAAAATCCTCCTGTAAACATCGATCCTCTATTAGATATAATCCGTTTTGGGGCATCGTGTAACCTCACAATCTCGTTGATAAAAACTATATCTATTTTTGGCACATGATACGTCGTACGCACAAGAATAAAATGTGCACTCTTTGTCAATGTGTCAACTACCCAAAAAATTGAGTCGTACCTCCTTGTCGTTAGTGGCAATCCAGTAATAAATTCCATTGAAATGACCTCCCATTTCAATTCTGGAATGACGTGTGGCTGTAGTAATCCTACCAGATGCCTATGTTCAACTTTCACTTTTTAACATTCTATACATCTCGCTACATAGATAACTATGTCATGTTTCATTCCTTTAAATAAGAATAAGGGCTTAAGGTATGCCCTCATCTTTGTGACTCCTGAATGAGCCATGTATACTTCTCTATGAGCTTCACTTAAGATCAAATATCACAATTCGTTGTTAGGCGTCAAGTAAATCCTATTATTATACCTCATCAGTCTGTCGTTTTCCAATGTTTAACCTTCAAACCTTTACACCATCATGGTATCATGTCTGATGTTGTCCTTAACCTCCTTATACTAGTCATCGTCAACCTGTAAAGGTAGAATATTTTCTCTAAGATTAATTTGAAGAGGTATTACTGAGAACATGCGTGGTCTCCGACTCAATGCATCATCCACTCTATTTACTGAACCCTTGATGTAAGAAATATCGAAGTCATATTCACTAAGTATTTCTAACCAATGCCTTTGTTGCGCGTTCAAGTCACTCTGCATAAATATGTGCTACAATCCACAATGATATGTCTTTAGTTTGAATTTTCAAATGATAATATAGTGTCTCCAAACTCTCAAAGCATATACAATTGCCAATAACTCCAAATCATGCATTGCATAGTTCTCCTCATGCTTTCTTAATTTCCTTGAGATGTAATTGATCACTAGACCATCTTGCATCAATACTCTGCCTAAACATTCCTTGGATGCATTTGTTCACACCAATAATTTCTTGTCCATGTTGGGGAATTTTAGTATCGACGTTGTCGTCAAAAACTCCTTGAACCTTTGAAATTATCCCATGCATTTTTCGCTCCATAAAAAATTATTTTTTTTCTTCTGCAATTTCGTGATCATATTTGCTAACTTTGAAACACCTTTGACGAACCGTTGGTAATATCCCGCTAAACCCATAAATATATTTACTTCATGTACTTTTTTCGGTGTACGACATTCCATAATAGCCTCTAATTTCATTGGATCCACAACTATACCTTCACTGGATATAACATGCCCTAAGTAATGAATCTTCTCTTGGTAGAAATAACATTTTGACAGTTTCCTGTATAATTTGTTTTCCCGTAAACACTGTAGTACCAACCGTAAATCTTCATCATGTTATTTGGTCATTCAGGAATATATCCGTATGTCATCAATGAATACCTTAACAAATTTGTCCAAGTACTCGCAAAACACCCCATTCATCAAACTCATGAACACCCCCAGGGAATTTGTCAGTCCAAACTTTAAAACAGTAAATTTGTAGTGTCTCAACCTCATCTTGAATGTGGTCTTAGGAATATCTTCCTCTTTAATTCATAACTGGTGATATCCCGATCTAAATTCCATCTTTGAAAAAACCATCTCACCCTTCATTTGATCAAACAAATGGTCTATTTTAGGAAACAAATAGTGGTTCTTGATCATTGTCTTGTTCAATTGACGGTAGTCAATACAAAGTGTCCATGACCCATCCTTCTTTCTTATGAAAATAATAGGCGCACCACAAGGTTACACACTTGGATGTATAAGACCCAAGTCCAACAACTCCTTTAATTTCGTTTTCATCTCCTGTAACTCAAGTGTTGACGTATGATAAGGTTTTCTTTCTATCAGTTGAGTTCTAGGTTTCAAGTCAATTGTAAAATCTGTCTCTCTTTCGGGCAACATGCATGGTAATTCTTCTGGAAACATGTCATAAAACTCTCGTACTACCAGAAGGATTTATAATCCTTCTTCCTCTCCCTTCTCATTTAGCACTAAGATTGCATATAACTTACATCCATTGCGCATGCTCTTATGTAACTCTAAGGAAGAAATGAAACTCAAACACACTCCCTTGTTTCTTCCTACAATCACTCATCTTTGTCCCACATCATCAATCAAACTCAACCGTTTGTTATTACAGTTGAGTATCACGTCGTGCGAATCCAACCAGTCCATACCGATCACTATGTTATAAGATCCTAGGATCGTGACATATAGGTTGGCCTTTGTTAAAAAATCTCCCAATTTAATGCTATATTATGTAACCCTTCCTTCAACCTTTTGTTTTGCACCAGAAGCCATTTCTACGTACCTAAACTCGTCTTTATTTACTTCCTTTACCTTAATCCTCTTCAGCACTACACTAAATGTAAAGATCTTTGTAGCACCATGATCTATCAAAATACTAAAACCTTGTTCGAAAATGGTATCTGATGTCTCGAGCATAATGGAATGGTGATCGGTCTGGAAGTTATTCACCATGGCATGAATCTTGTGGGCCTTTCCCAAATATCAAACTGTAGTGTGTCCTGTGGATGCAACCACTCTGGCCTTCTCAACCAGACAATCTCGTTGGTAATGTGGCTCTCCATAAGTCCAACATATGGTCTTCGTTCCAGTACTCCTGGTCCCTAAAGTAGAAGTTGTTGGCCTACCATCCTGAGATCTTAGTTTGTTATGTTGAATAGGCCTAAATTGTTGTTGTTGCGAGCGACATTGTTGTTGGTGGGGTGATCCTCTATAGGGAGTCCTCTGTTGAGGAACTGTTCATTGTGGTGTCGTGAACATGGGTGGTCCTATCAAAATATTTTGATACCCTAATGTATGTCTAGCTAGAGTATGATGCTACTATGCACCTGATGTCATTTGTCCAGTCGGTCTTGTAGGAGTCCTTCCCTAACCCTCACTAATCATATCTTCCTTGGCTATGAGGGCCTTGTTAGCATGTTTTTAGATAGAGGCAGAGTATGTGTGCTTGTCATTGATGGCAATGATCAGCACGATCAGATGGCGAAGATCAACATGCTCAATAGCGTAGCAATAATGGCAAGATCAGCAGTGTAAGCTCAAAAGGAGGAAAATAGTCAAAGAACAAAAAATGTTTCATTTCGGAGTTTCATAGATCGGGAAATCCAAAGGAATGAGGTTCAAACATGCGATAGGTGAAATTGCGATAACAATCATGACCGTTGGAGTCATAGGACATGTGGCAAGCGATTGGAATTTCGCTGACTTGCACATTGGAGGAGTCAACGTACCATGGTGTTGGAACTCACGATATGCAAGATCACGAAAAGATATGGACCGTTGAATCATCGAGATCATGGACCGTTGATCAGGCATGATGAAGGCTCGTGAAGTTGAGAAATCGCGATAAGATCTTGACCATTGATCCAAGAGGGACATGTGGCAAGGGATTAACGTTACGCTGACTGGAAATTAAAAGGAACGAAGTGCTCGTTCGATTGGTGAGTGGTCATATCTCATGGTCACATTGTCAAGAGCTGGAGAGCAGAGCTAGAGAAGCCAAGCTCTATTTCAGAGTTCGTGACATGGAGAGTCGAGAGGACTCATCACAGAATACTCGAGATGCGAAAGTGTGAAATGAGTCTTTGAATAAGGCTATGGTCACAGCCAGTGGTTACATATGTGGAAGATAGGGGAAGAAGCTAGCGGTGTTAAGCTCCATCTCGGAGTCTCGACGATCGTGACTTGGAGTATCGAGACCCTTCATCACAGGAAATGCGATATGGGAGATCGCGATGAGATCTAGACCATCAAATCATTGGAGATCTCGACTGTTGATGAGGCTTGATAAAGTTCATAAGTTTGCGAAATACGAAGAGCCTTTTGGCATAGCCTGTGGTCACCACTAGTGGTCACGTGAGGGGAATAAGCTAGCGGTGCTAAGCTCCATCTCAGAGTTTTGGCGATCGTGACTTGGAGTGTCGAGACCCTTCATCACAGGAATGCCGAGATGGGAAATCACGAAATTCAAATTTTGTTTAGCGCTCGGTCACAGCTAGTGGGAATATGAGATAAACGCGAAATCCTGTGGATTTAATCCAATGGTACTGGTTAATTGGAAATTGGATCGAAGGGTTACTATTTCACCTCACAGGTAATCGATCAGTTACGATTCAGTTAGTAGAACTGAATCATGATTCTTGGACGGCTGGCGATTTAGTTGTTGATGTGTTTTCTTTGAGATTCAAGGTGTAACTGAGTAGGTGGTATAGGATAAAATGGAGATGCAATGACTAAGAAATATTGGTTGTTCTGAATGAAAAATGAGTTGAACTGTAAGAAAGAGAAAATTACAGTATGCATAGTGTGAAACCGACAGTATGTGTAGTGTGAGATAAAACTCGGAGATAAGTAATAGATGAGGAATAGACAAAAGCAAGAGAAGAATTGCAGAACAACTTGAAGCAGAGAAGAATTGTAGAATAGACAGAGGAAGAGAAGAATTGCAGAATAGTTAGAAGCAGACCAGATTTACAGAACAGAGAATAAGTGGTAAGAATCGATTTATTTGTGTTGTTGGTTATTCAATCATTTATTTATAATAAGGGAGGTAGGGTGGTTCTAGGGTGGACTGTGGTCCTCTGATATTTGAGTTGGTGCTTGAATATTGGGAGTTGTAGCTTCCATCTAGTTGTGGCTAGAAAACACGGTGGCAGGGTGGTGCTTGGGAAAACACAGAGTTTTCTATATGCAAGTTGGTGCTTGTATAAGTGGAAGTAGGTGCTTCCATCCAGTCGGTGCTGGAACACTTAGGCAGTTGGTGCTTCCTTCTAGTCGGTGCTACAGAAACCAGAGAGTTGGTGCTCTCAACAAGTTGGAGCTTGTAAAATAGAGGTAGTAGCCTCACTTTGAGTTGGTTCTCAAACATAGATGATGTACAGAACTTAAAAGACTACCTATCATTTCGAAAAAGAAGAGGTTTTCTCCCTTTATGGGTTTCCTCGTGAAAATATGTCTCTATGTATATCTTATGTGTGACTGATGCTCATTATTTATGTTGTCAATATGTTGTATAATATTGATGATCACTTGAAGAAATATTAAGAATGGTTTAATAGACTTAAAATTGTGTAAGCACAATAACAACTGATTCACCCCCCCTCTTAGTTTTCTTAGTAATTTCAACAATTGGTATCAGAGCTGGTTCCTTTTATTTAAAGGTAGATCTGTAATATTAAACATGACAAGTCATGAAGGCACTTCATCCAGTAAGCCTCCTATGTTTGATGGAACAAATTTTACCTTTTGGAAGGTTAGAATGAGAACATACCTAATGCCCTTAGGTGCTAATGTTTGGGATGTAGTAGAGACTGGATATACAAAGCCTGTTGTGTTGGCTTCTAAGGAAGATAAGTTAGAATTTAGCTTTAATTTTAAGGGAATGAATGCTATCTTGAATGGACTTGTAGAAGCCGAGTTTTTAAAGGTGATTCATCTTCAAACTGCCAAAGAAATGTGGGATAAACTTATTAGCAACTATGAAGGAAATGAGAAAGTAAAAGATGGCAAACTTCAAACATTTAGGTTGAAGTTTGAACAACTAAAGATGAATGAAGATGAAATAGTTAGCAAGTATTTTTTAAGAGTTGAAGAACTTGTGAATTCCATGAAGGGTCTTGGTGAGAAGATTGAAGAATCAATTTTAGTTCAAAAGATTTTAAGATCTTTGCTTGATAAATTTAATCCAAACGTCTCTGCAATAGAAGAGATAAATGATCTTAAAACTCTGTCCATTGATCAACTCCTAGGAACTTTAATTGCATATGAAATGAGAATCAACAAAGATAAATCCATTACTAGAGAAACATCTTTTAAAGCAGACACGAATACTGATTCAGATTTAGATGATATTGAGGCAAAATTTGTGAGAAGGTTAAAGAAAGGATCAAGAAAATATCAAGGCAAGCTTCCCTTCAAATGTTTTAATTGTGGTAAGATAGGTCATTTTGCATCTAAGTGTCCCCATCAGAAAAAGGACCAGAACTCTGATGATGAAAAGAAGTACAAATTCAAGAAATATAGTAAAAAGCAAAGTTTGTGTGCAAATAATGACAATTCCTCAGAAGACATAGATAGTGATTCATCATTTGAAAACAAAGTGAATGATTTTATGCTTATGGCTATGGGAGATTTTGATGATAAACAAACAGGAGGTTAAATGGATGATGAAGAAGCCGTGGTGGATATGGAAGGTGAATTAATCAGTGCTTTGGAGGAAATTGTCAGACTCAGATGTAAGAAGAGAAAACAAAAACAGTTGTTGAAGCAGTTTGAATTGAATAGTGAAAAACCTGATGAAAATTTTTCTCTACTAAAAGTGGAGTTATAAGAGGTAAAGAAAATAGAAGACATACTGAAACAATAGCTGTCAGAGAATAAAGCGAGGTGTGAAGCCTTAGAAGAAGAGATAGTAAAAACCAGAAAAGAAATGGAGAAGTTTAAGGGATTGTATCACCAAAATATGCCAAGTATTAAAGCCTCAGAAGGATTAACCTCCATTCTAAATCAGTAAAGAAAACCAAAGTTGAAAGCTGGCTTGAGGTATGAAGAAGGATCAAGTAGTGATCATCCAAGTAATACAGAACCTATCAAGTTTGTCAAATCCTCAAACATTGACAATAGTCACTCTGTAGAAACAAAGAAAGAAAATCAGCCACCAAGAAGGAATGAAAGAAAAAGTAACAGAACCGAATCTGTAGATCAAAGAGATTATCGGCATGAAAGAAATCGACCTCCTCAAAGAAGACAAACTTTTTCAAGGTACATAGATTTTTTCTATGGTTATTGTTTTTTCTGCTCTAATTTTGGTCACAAAGCTATAAACTGTTCTTTAAGATTTAGATATGAAGAATCAAGATATTCAACGAATAACCATCTTCTACAACAAAGATCGAGACAACCAAGCAACAAACAACCTCAGACTATAAATGATGTGATGGATGGGAAAAGGACGTAGGTTAAGAATAACAATAGTTATGAGCATAATAATCGTTATGATCTATTATTTAGTGAACCAAAATGTTACATTTGTCATAACTATGGACATAAAGTTGCAGATTGTCGCTTAAAGAATTTTAAGCCAGATTCGAATCCTACTACTGAAAAATTCAAGATTTGGAAGAAGAAAGGAGATGACAAGTGTAGACTAGTGTTATCAGCCCAAAGAGAAAAGAATCCATGGTATATTGACAGTGGATGTTCCAAACATATGACTAGAGACAAAAGTAAGTTTCTAACTCTAAGTGAAAGAAAATCAGGGAATGTAACTTTTGGAAATGATGCACCAGGAAAAATAAAAGGTAAAGGAATGGTAAGTTTGAGTAATGAAAAAGGGAAATATTAAGATGTGTTGTTTTTAGAAGGTCTGAAACATAATATACTTAGTGTCAGTCAATTCTATGACTGAGGATGTGAAGTCGTTTTTACCTCTAAAGATTGTATAATAAAATCTGTGACTTCAGGACAACTAGTTGCAAAAGGGATAAGAACATAAAACGATGTCTATGTGTTAAAAGAAGAAAAAGAAGAATATTACTTAAGAAAGTATGATGAAAGTTGGTTATGGCATAGGAAAACCGGACACTTAAATTTTGATCATATAATCAAGATCAAAAATAGTGGGGCAGTAAAGGATCTTCCAAAGATATCAAATCCATATGATTATGTTTGTAAACCTTTCCAGATAGGAAAACTTACTCGCACTTAGTTCAAATCTAAAAACTTTCCTTCAATAGAAAAACCTCTCCAGTTAGTACATATGGATTTATGTGGACCATCAAGGAAAGAAGGTACAGGAAAAGAAAATTATTTTATGTTGATTATTGATGATTATTCAAGACTAACATGGGTTTCCTTTTTGAAAGAAAAATCTGAAGCATTTGAAAAATTCAAAGTGTTTAAGTCTCTAACTGAGAATCAAACATGAAAAATATTAAAGTCAGTAAGGTCTGATAGGGGAGGAGAGTTTAGCTCATGGAACTTCAAAGAGTTCTATGATAAAAATGGAATCAAAAGAGAGTACACAATTCTAAGGACTCTACAACAAAATGGAGTTGTTGAGAGGCAGAATAGATCAATACAACAAATGGCAAGATCAATGATGAATGAAAGGAACATACCTCAGACATATTAGGTGGAAGAAATTCATACAGCTGTTCATATCCTTAACAAAGCACAACTCAGACCACATAGTGACAAAACACCTTATGAACTATGGTTTGGAAGACTTGCTTCAATCAAGCATTTTAAAGTCTTTGGGAGTAAATGTTATATTAAGAATAATGATGAAAATATTGGAAAATATGATGACAGGGCTGATGAAGGTATCTTCTTGGGTTATTCTACAAACAGTAAAGGGTACAAATGTTATAATAAGAGGCTACATAAACTAGTTGATTGTATAGACATAAAAGTTGATGAAGAAATCCCGGTCAGAAATGTAAGCAGTGTTGAACCAAGAACAAAAGGTATAGTTGAAGATGAAGATGGACAGGTCCAAGGATCAAAAAGAGAAGAGTCTAAATCAAATGAAGATACAAATACTCAGGTTGACATAAATCAACAGAAAGAAACAAACTCACCTCTCAGAATTGTTATAAAGAATCATCCTGAAAATCAGATAATTGGAGATATAAATAAGGGAGTTCAGACAAGAAGGAAATTGATTAAAGACTCAGAACAATCTCATGTTGCTTTTTTATCTATGACTGAACCTAAAATGTTTTATGAAGCCAGCCAACATGATGATTGGATTAGAGCTATGAATGAAGAGCTTGATCAGATTGAGAAGAACAATACTTGGGAGCTTGTTCCTAGACCCGAAGATAAGAATGTAATAGGTTCCAAATGGGTGTTCAAGAATAAAATGAATGAAAAAGGTCAAGTTGTTATAAATAAAGCCATATTGGTCTGTAAAGGGTATGCATAAGTTGAAGGTCAGGACTTTGATGAAACTTTTGCACCAGTGGCAAGATTGGAGGCCATCCGAATGTTCCTTGCATATTCATGTCATAAGAACTTTAAAGTGTATCAAATGGATGTTAAGTCAACTTTTCTTAATGGAGATCTAGAGGAAGACGTATATATGGAGCAACCTGAAGGATTCTCATTGGCAGATAATCCTAATTATGTTTGCAAGATGAAGAAGGCCTTATATGGAATGAAACAAGCACCATGAGCTTGGTATTATAGACTGGACAAATTTTTACAAGACAAAGGGTTCAAGAAAGGTAGTGTTGAGAACAATCTCTACATTAAGTCTGAAGGTGATAATTTACTAGTTGTTTTGGTTTATGTAGATGATATTATTTTTGTTTGTACTAATGAATCATCTGTCAAATGGTTTGCTAAATCTATGCAAATAGAGTTTGAGATGTCCATGATAGAAGAACTGTCATATTTTCTTGGTTTACAAGTAAATCAGAGTTCTGCAGGAATATTTATCTCTCAAGAAAAATATTTGAAAGAGATGTTGAAGAAATTTCAGATGGAGGTTTCCTCTCCTGTTAGTACACCTATGGTGGTTGGTTGCAAGCTCAGTAAAGATGATATGTCACCCGATGTTGATCAAAGGACATACCGATCAATGATAGGCAGTCTTATGTACATCACAACTTCTCGTCCTGATATAATGCAAGTTGTTGGAATGGTAGGTCACTATCAGTCTGCTCCTAAACAAAGTCATCTGGTAGTTGCCACAAGGATATTCAAATACTTGAAGGGAACAATGACTTATGTTCTGTGGTATCCCATAAATCAAAAGTTTCACTTAATTGCTTATTCAAATGAAGATTGGGAAAATTGTGTGGATGAGAGAAAGAGCACTAGTGGAGGTGCCTTCTTCCTAGGTGATTCGTTGGTAGAATGTATTAGTAAGAAGCATGGATCTATTTCCTTATCAACTACAGAAACATAGTACATTGTTGCTACTAGTTGTTGCACTCAGATTTTGTGGATGATTCAAACTCTTGCAGATTTGAAGGTAAGCTATACTGTTCCGATTACAATTCACTGTGATAACACCAGTGCCATTAGTGTCTCCAAGAATCCTGTTCTTCACTCCGAGACTAAACATATCCCAATAAAAAACCATTTTCTCAAAGAACAAGTTACAAACAGATTTGTTTAGCTTAATTATATTCCTTCCACATAACAGATAGCTGATATCTTTACTAAATCGTTAGCAGCGACCCCTTTTAGATATCTTTGTCAAAAGTTGGGGGTTATAACTTCTTTCGTCTAATCTGTTCACCTGATCCGGGGGAGTACTTATTGAATATCTGTTGTATTTCTAAGTTGTTCATAGTTGACAGGGGGAGTATGTATTGCAACAACTCAGGGGGAGCATGTTTCTTCTTTGACATTGATGTCAAAGGGGGAGAAAGTGTGGTAAATTTCAAGGATGCTACAGTGGTGGTAATTTCAAGGATGCTACAGTGGTATAGTTGCATGTTTTTCAAGGGGTTGCCATCAATGTCAAAGGGGGATATTGTTGGCATGTTTTTAGACAGAGGCAGAGTATGCATGTTTTTCATTGATGGCGAAGATCAGCATGATAAGATGGCGAAGATTAGCACGATCAGTACCGTAGCGATAATGGCAAGATTAGAAGTGTAAGCTTAGAAAGAGGAAAACAGTCAAAGCACGACAAAGGTTTCATTTTGGAGTTTCGCAAATCAAGAAATCTAAAGGAAAGAGGTTCGAACTTGCGATATGTGAAATCGCAATAACAATCCTGACCGTTGGCGTCATAGGAAACGTGGCAAGCGATTGGAATTTCGCTGACTTGCACATTGGAGGAGTCAATAGAGCATGGTGTGGGAACTCACGATATGCGAGATCACGAAAAGATCTGGACCATCGAATCATCGAGATCGTGGACCATTGATCAGGCATGAAGAAGGCCCATGAAGTTGCGAAATCACGATAAGATCTTGACTATTGATCCAAGAGGGACATGTGGCGAGGGATTAACGTTTCACTGACTAGAAAGTCAAAGGAACAAAGTGCTCATTTGATTGGCGAGTGGTCATATCTCGTGGTCACATTGTCGAGAGCTGGAGAGAAGAGCTAGAGAAGCCAAGCTCTATTTTGGAGTTCATGACATAGAGAGTCAAGAGGACTCATCATAGAATACTTGAGATGCGAAAGTGTGAAATGCGTTTTCAAATAAGGCTGTGGTCACAGCCAGTGGTTACATCTGCGGAAGATAAGGGAAGAATCTAGCGGTGTTAAGCTCCATCTCAGAGTCTCGGCGATCGCGACTTGGAGTATCGAGACCCTTCATCACAAGAATCGTGATATGAAAGATCGCTATGAGATATGGACCGTCAGATCATTGGAGATCTCGACCGTTGATCAGGATTGATAAAGTTCATAAGTTCATAAAATACGAAGCGCATTTTGGCGCAGCCTGTGGTCACCACTAGTGGTCACGTGAGGGGAAGAATCTATCGGTGCTAAGCTCCATCTCAGAGTTTCAGATATCACGACTTGGAGTGTCGAGACCCTTCATCACAGGAATGTCGAGATAGGAAATCACGAAACTCAAATTTTGTTTAGTGCTCGATCATAGCTAGTGGGCATATGAGATAAACACAAAATCTTGCGTATTTAATCCAATGGTACTGGTTAATTGGAAACTTGATCGAAGGGTTACTATTTCACCTCACAGGTAATCGATCAATTACGATTCAGTTAGCAGAACTAAATCATGATTCTTGGACGGTTGGCGATTCAGTTGCTGATGTGTTTTCTTGGAGATTCAAGGTGTAACTAAATAGGTGGTATAGGATATAATGGAGACGCAATGACTAAGAAAGCTTGGTTGTTCTAAATGAAAAATGAGTTGAACTATAAGAAAGGGAAAATTACAGTATGCGCAGTGTGATACTGACAGTATGCACAGTGTGAGATAAAACTCAAAGATGAGTAACATATGAGAAATAGATAGAAGCAAGAGAAGAATTGTAGAACAACTTGAAGAAGAGAAAAATTGCAGAACAAACAGAGGAAGAGTAGAATTGCAGAATGGTTAGAAGCAGACCATATTTACAGAACAAAGAAGAAGTGGTAAGAATCGATTTATCTGTGTTGTTGGTTATTCAAACATTTATTTATAATAAGGGAGGTAGGGTGGTGCTAGGGAGGACTTTGGTCCTCTGATATTCGAGTTGGTGCTTGAATATTGGGAGTTGTAGCTTCCATCTAGTTGTGGCTAGAAGATAGGGTGGCAGGGTGGTGCTTGGGAAAACACAGAGTTTTCTATATGCAAGTTGGTGCTTGTATAAGTGGAAGTAGGTTCTTCCATCCAGTCGGTGCTGGAACACTCAGGGAGTTGGTGCTTCCTTCTAGTCGGTGCTAGAGAAAATAGAGAGTTGGTGCTCTTAGCAAGTTGGATCTTGTAAAATAGAGGTAGTATCCTCACTTTGAGTTGGTTCTCAAACATAGATGATGTACAGAACTTAAAAGACTACCTATCATTTCGAAGAAGAAGAGGTTTTCCCCCTTTATGGGTTTCCTCGTGAAGATCTATCTCTGTGTATATCTTATGTGTGACTGATGCTCATCATTGATGTTGTCCATATGTTGTATAATATCGATGATCACTTGAAGAAATATTAAGAATGGTTTAATAGACTTAAAATTGTTTAAGCACAATAACAACGGATTCACCCCCCCTCTCAGTTGTCTTAGTAATTTCAACAGGCCTTCTGGACTACATCATGCAATGTCTGTGGCATTAGGATCAACACCTTTGCATGGATGCTTAAGTTAAGACCCAACACAAGATTTTTGACCTTTATCTTCTTCATGTTCAGGTGTGGAGCATACCTAAGCAACTCCATGAACCAGGCCTCATACTCCAACACCATAATGCCACCTTGTCATAAGGAATTGATCTCATTGAGTTGGTGCTCAATGAATTTCTCTGACAAATACCTCTCCCATAACCATTCCTCGAACAGTTCCCATGACAGGTCTTCGAAGACCATGTTTAGTTGAGGTAGGAGTGTCTTCCACCATAGAAGATCACTCCCCTTCAACTGAAATACCGCCATTGAGACTTTCATGTTGGAGGTGTAGTCACAAAGTACGGATCACATTGCCATGTTCTCCAGTCATGCCTCGAAAACTGAGTCGTCCGTGGCACCCATGAACTCGAGAAACTTCACCTTCTCAAGTTGTCTATGAATACTACCACTACCAGCTATAGCGCGTTGTGAAACCTCATTGGGTATAGGAACCCTAGCCTCATCTCTATCTATCTAGTTAATCAAGGCCTCTCACATCCTCTTAAAGGACCTCATCAAACCAGCCACATCCCCTACAACAATATTCTCTTTCCCAATGAGTTGTTCTTCTCCTGGGGGTTAGACCCCTCTGGCATGGATGCTAGTGAAGGCATCACACCTCCTCCCCTAGCACCACATCATCTACCTCCACGACAACATCTAACCATGATTACTTGCATGCACACATTTCAATTTTAATTAGCGTAAGTCATTAATCAAGTGTTTAATACAGTGTAAGACGTAATGATCCCAAGTCATGGGGTTGAAGCTCATCCTGACACCATATGTAACACCCCCTCCATTATGACAACAAATAACGATTACAATAGGTAAAAAAAAAAATTACATTAGGAAATTATAAACATCAATCATCGTTAATCGCATCACAATCTCACATTATCATAATTTTTAATGACACAATTAAGGAATTAACATAATAATTAGCGACACATAATAAAAAATAGTAACGTGATTGAAAACATCATGCTCCTGTAGAAAAATACAAATAATTGATCAACCATGTCACTGAACATTTAAAGAACTACCCACCCAACCTATCCTACATGGTTAGGACCTCCAGGACACATAAGTAATGCTCAAGCCCAGGATTCATGTGATTCATTTTGACCACTTAAGTTCTGAGGGTTGGTGACTGTTCTGAGGAACAAGGAGGTATCTTATCCCCTTAACCAATCACAACTCATAACTCCAGACTAGATTATCAGTCATATATCAACATTATTTCATGGCCCAAGAGTAATATAATTACTTAATAAATCATACATCAACCTAAATTTCATGGTGCAAGAGTAATCATCAACCTTATTTTCATGGTGCAAGAGTAATCCAATTATATAATCAATCATACATCCACATAAATTTCATGGTACAAGAGTAAACTAATTACTTAATTTTCAAGGCACGAGAGTATTCTAATTACTTAATTAATCATACATCAACATTAATTTCAAGGTGCAAGAGTAATATAAGTACTTATTTAATCATACATCAACATTAATTTCAAGGAGCAAGAGTAATCTAATCACTTAATTAATCATACATCAACATTAATTTCAAGGCACAAGAGTAATCTAGTTACTAACCAATCATACATCATTCATCAAATATTCATGGCACAGAAAAAAATGATACTACAAGATACATCGAGTAATTGACACAATTACCACCTATGGTACATTCCAACAACAAACAAACTACAATGACACATATCAATTAAATTGACACAATTTCGCCTATGAAACTTCCAACAATAGTCCAGCGATAGTCCAACTACAATTTACTATGTACAAAAAACAAGTTCTACACCACACCCTTAGTGTTTCTCTAGCAATTTAATCCCTTATCATTCTAAGGGTTTGATAGTAAGGAACTAACCACTAATAATATATAAGTATTCCAAGATTAAATTTCTTTTATTAAGAACTCATAGGTAGATCAATCTTCTCAAGCAAGACATACCATTCAAGTTATCCTTCATTACATATCTCTTTTAGTGATTTAATTTTCAATTCAAATGGAATTTGTTTGAAATCTCAATACTTATCACAAACAACAATTTAAAATCCTTCTCCACACGAGGTGGTTCATTCTAAAAATTTTCGGTTGGGGCATAAAAATTGTCCAAATTCTTAATTAATTTCAACTCTCTAAATCCACATGGGAACTCAAACTTAACAATAGTATGTTGCAAAATGACACTTCTGTGATGTCTCCACAGAACTTATAATTTTTAATTGTACCCAAGCTAACCAACATTCTTAGCTGGAATTTGTATTGCAAAACATTTTACACAAAAATTTATAAACACAATTCTTAATAACTAGAAATAAAAAAATGTCTCGAGAAGATTGGCATGTAACTCTACACTTCGAACATTTTAAAATATATCCATTCAAGGTTTCAAAATGTATCCCCAACTTTTAAGCTAACACCCACGGGTAGAAGGAAGGGGATATCTTTGTAGGAATCAAATTGGATCTAAGCTAATTGTGGAAGAACAAATTCGCCACAAGAATCTTGCCAGGGAAGGCACATTAATTAGAGGAAGAAATTGATTTTATGGAATAATGACGAGGGATGAGAGGAGGGCGCACCTGCAATACAAATTTGGTTAGGGGGTGATTAATGAGAAGGGGCAGACTCAACATGCCTAAACTTTGTTAGTGGAAGAGAAAAGTTGAAGGGCACACTAGCATGCTCGAATTCTTTCCAAGTTAATAAACGAGAGGGGCGCACTTAGCATGGCGATTCCTATCATGGAGTGAGACGAGAAGATGGGTGTTGCACACAAGCCCGATATCTGTCCAGGGAGTGAGCAAGAGGAAGGGTGCACTGGTGCAATGAGCCTTCAAAATACTATAAGAGTGTGGGCGAGTTGCACAGAGGGGAAAAATAATCTCGTTGGGGTGATTGTGTGTTGCACAAAGGATGCCTTCGCAAGACTGTATTTGTGTGTTATTTTTTCACAGTGGGGTGAATCGATTGAATCCATTGTGCTCATGCCTGTCTAAAAAAATTATGGGCCTGAGCCCCTACTTCAAGAATATAACCAAGAGCTTGGGATACCAAGGATCGAGACTAAGCCAAGTGTCAACCATCGGGAGAGTAACCATGAGGGGCGCAATACCAATGAACTACGCAATTATCCCCTTGACTCAACAAATTCATAAGAAATGGAACCCAAGGTCAAATTCGACAACACTGTAAAAAATTCTAAATCTCAAAAATTTAATGTTCGAAAGAGTAGTCGCAGGGGTTACTCATTCCTCCGGGATATTGCCTACGCACCACTAAATAAAAAACATAATCTCTTTTAATATGAAAATGAGACATTTTTTTGTTAATGGAGTCCATATAAAATAATAATCTAATTAAAAACTATGGTAAGCTATCATCGAAAACCATTAAATCATTTTGACAAATCGAGATAACAACAATTATCAGAAATTCGTTTTCTAGGTTTCATTAAAAAATATCAAGGATTGGTCAAATTCAAGTTTACAATTACATTAAGTTTACGATGAATTTATAAGAATTCACTATACAAATTAAATATTAATACAATTTCAATCTCCGAAAAGAATAACGTAACCGACGATGAAGATGGACCTAGAGATGATCTTCACAACTGACACTCCTTCAGATATTTCTCTTGCTAATCATTGAGACTTCACTGGTACCTCCCAACCAACACTAGGGGTAATATTATTCCCCCTTAGCCACCCAAACCAAAAAGGGCCATGCATACAAACAACCAGAAATCCTCTAGCTCCCAGCTTTCCTCGCAAGGTAGAGCCACCACTCTCTCTAAAGCTAGGTATCCCAACTCTCACGAATAAAACCAGTCAAAAATTCTACAACATAACTTTACCCATAACCAGTGTCCCCTTTTCGCCTCTTTTTCATTTTATTTATAGGATTTTCCTGAACGACACATCCCCCTTGCACAATTAATTCACTTTTTAATTAGATAAATTAGAATTATTCTCCCCTTACACTTGTCACCCTCTCCACAAGTTGCACAAAAAATTCCACATTTTAATTAATTAAAGTCAATTTTTCTTACCCTTCCTAAAAATGCTCCTTAATTTGATCCTAGTTGTCTCTTTATTCCCCATATTCCCATTTAATGACTAACGTCTTACTAAATATGAGATGAGTTAAAATATTAATCTTCTTCTAGTTAGACTAGTGTTAACTAGACTCTAGATACCTTTCTATGGGTACACATTCTTTCATCTTTATTCCTTTCTTATCTTAAATTCCAATTTGGTATTTTCTTGCATATATGTGTATTAAATCAATCTTTAGGTTTAATTCATTTTTCCTAATTTCTTAAATTGATTTACCTCATTCCTATTTTTATTTAGTTAATAATTTAGTTTTAGTCTTCTTACCAACTTAGGCTTAGTTTTTGAATAGGCTTAGACTTGTTGATTTTTCAATAAGCTAGGTTTAAGCATGAAGGTCATTCCATTTTATCATTTTACTTAAAAAATGAAGAATTTGTTGCAACAACCAAGATCACAAGAAGAAACACCATGCACAAGTACACAAGAAGTATCCTGGGAAACCCTTCTCAACAAGGGAAGAAAACCCATCCAATCCTTTGCTATATTCTTCAAGAGAAAGACCCCCACCACCAAGAAAACCTAGCACACTAAAGGGTGCTCACAAACCCTATAAGTGATCCATATTTTATGAGCAGAACGAAATTACTATAGATTATTATGAAATGCTTAACACAGAATAACAAAGATACAGTAAAACTGGTTTTCTATTCAATAAGGAAATAAGTTGAAACTGTAAAATGCAGCGAAAAACAAGCTTGTTGGAATGGTGGTGGCTTATCTTTGAGAAGAGATGTGACGGTTGCACTCATTCAAAATAAGATGATTACAATGAGGCTCTCAAGGCCTTTTTACAATAAACAGGAGTTTCAAAAACCCTAAATATCCAAAAACCTAACCCTAGGAGATGAAGCGCCAAAAGTCATGTGGGCCCCGTTTGGGTAAGTCAGTACATCAACTTCCCGGGGTCGTAACTTTTGCATATGATCTTCGTTTTAGGCGTATGATAGCCCATTGGAAAGATCTATCCGAGGAATACAACAGTTGCACAATTTTTCAATTGAAACATACCCCAAAAAATGTCGTTTAGGGCCTCAAAACGACTTCGAAAGTTCAAAACCTAAAAAACTGCTAAAAATAGTAAATTATCAAAATTGCTAGAAAGTTGTTTTGAGCCAGTTGGGAAAGGTGGGTGGACACCGATATCCACCTGGATCAATCCTCCATCCTTAGGAACCAATGGTCTCCATTGCATTGAGTTCCCCCATCAGATGAGGAAATTTCTGCTGAATTTGGTCCCGGGTGAGCCACTTGCCTTGGTGCAGGAGCTACCCTGCTTTGACGACTCGATAAAGTTGGATCCTTTCTTGTCGAGTGCCCTTGATATATGTGTCCACAATATGATCACTGGATGCCTTTTGTATGCAGTCAGGGTTGAGCTCTATTGGTGTCAGTTGTTCTGCTACGTCTGAGGTGTCCAATAATGGTGGGAAATAAGGCCGAAGGAGGTCCACGTTGAACACTGGGTGCAGGCCAAGGAAAGGAGGAATGTTGAGCACAAAAGCATTATCCCCCATAGCCTTGGTGATGGTGTATGGCCCATATCAGAGTGGTAAAAGCTTCTGATGGGGTCTTGTAAGTCATTCTTTCTGCAAGTGCAACCAAACTTTGTCGCCCACCTGAATCTTATGTGGAACCCGATGTTGATCATGGCGCTACTTGTACTTGTCATTAGAATTCTATAGGATATCCTAAAATTGTTGGCGGATGTGTTGTATCCTCTCAATGAATCAGGTGGTTTTGTCAGCCTCAGTTGGAGTAGGAGAGGAGTTGGTCAAGGTCACCGCAAGGGGAAGTGAAACATCTATGGGACCCAATGGTTGGAATCCCAATGCCACCTGAAAGGAGTTGTGGTCGGTTGAGCTATGCAGGGCTCGGTTGTAGCTATGCTAGAAATAGGGAAGACTCTCATCCCATGTGTGAGGGTGCTTGGAATTATACATGCATAGGATATGCATGATCATTTGATTTACGACCTCGGTTTGGCCATCTGTCTGGGGGTGGAAGACCGTGGATTTGGTGAGCTTGGTGTCCAGCAGTGACCAGAGGCTTGACCAGAATGTGTTGAGAAATCGACTGTCCCGATCTAAGACAATGGTTTGTGGGATTCCAAAATGTACCCAAACTCATTCAAAGAAGATCTTGGCAGTGGCTTCTGCTGTGATGCTTTTCTTGCAAGCAACCAGAATCACCATCTTAGAAAAGCGATTGACAACCACAAAAACACAGTCATTTCCCCGCTTGTTGGATGGGAGACTAGACATGTAGTCCATTGAGATGGATTCCCATGGTTTTTCAGGAGTAGGAAGAGGGGTGTACAGGTCCTATTTCTTAGTGGTTGGTTTGGCAATAGCGCAAGCAATGCAAGACTTGATATACTTGCTGACCTCCTGTCAAAGTTTCGGCCAGTAGAAATGTTTTTGTAGCATCGCCACTGTCTTTTCAACGCCGAAGTGTCCTGCCACCCAACTGTAGTGGGATTCCCAGATCATCTTTGCTCGCTCACTTGAGCGAACACATATATGGCCCAGATGACACAACAACCCATCCTGGAGATGGAAATTATCGACAACTGCCTTTGCACCCAACATTTGGTAGGTGGTGGCGAAGTCTGTGTCTGTCTCATAGAGTTGGGGCCATCTAGAGGTCTCATGGCTGCAGGAGTCTAGCACTGTGGTGAGTTCCGTGACTGGTGGTCTGTTGAGGCAATCAATGACACAGTTGGTGCTTCTTGTTTTATACTTGATGTTGAGGTGGAATTGCTGCAAATATGTGGACCACTTTTGATGGCGGTCATTCTACAATTTTCTTTGTGTCTACATGAACTACAGTGGCTTATGATCAGTGTGGATGACTGTCTCCCTTCCAAGAATGTAATGTCTCGACTGGAAATAGGCTTACACAATGGAGTACATTTCTTTGTCATAAGTAGGTTACTTACGGACATCATCTGATAGTGTCGCACTATGATAGGCCATGGGGTGGTCGTGCTGCATGAGAACGACACCCATAGCATAGTCTGAAGCATCAATATCAATCTCAAAGGGCTGTTGCAGGTCTGGTAGTGAAAGTACTGGGTCTGAGCACAAGCGCTTCTTCAAATCATCAAACACTTGTTGTTGGGGCTAGCCCCATGGAAATTTTTCCTTACCACCACCCCTGGTTATTTGGTTGAGGGGCCATGCAATATGAGAGAATCCCAACACAAACCTGCGGTAGAAATTGGCAAGGCCCAAGAAGCTCCGAAGCTCTGTGAGTGTGGTTGGGGCTGTCTAGTCACAGATGACTTGGATCTTGGCTGGATCCACATGTACACCATGTTGATCAATGATGTATCCTAGGTAATGGACCCTGTCCATGCCGAAGGATCATTTTTCCAAGTTGGCATATAGCTTGTGCTATCGCAGGGTGTGCAGAACCTGTTGAATATGATGCAAGTGTTCGGCCCAAGTCTTGCTGTAAATGAGAATGTCATCAAGATACACCACTACAAAAGTATAGTGAATGGTCGCAGGATATCATCCATCATCCTCATGAAAGTGGTTGGAGCGTTTTTCAGACCAAAGGGCATGACCAACCATTCAAAAAGGCCTTCCTTTGACTTGAAGGTGGTCTTCCATACATCTGTCTGTTCTATCGGGACCTGGTGGTGGCTAGACTTCAGATCAATCTTACTGAAGTATTTGGCCCCCATGAGTTGATCAAGGAGGTCGTCGATTTGGGGAATTGGGTACCAGTTTCTGACTATGATTTTATTCAGAGCCCTATAATAAATGCAAATTCACCATGTTCCATATTTCTTCTATACCAGAACGATTGGGCTCCCTCAAGGTGATGATCTAGGACGTATGTGCCCCTTGTGGAGAAATTCTTGGATCTGTCGCTTGATCTCCTCATTCTCTAACAGAGAGTGACGATAGACTAGCCCATTGGGTAGCAGTGCACCGAGGGTCATATCGATGGGGTGCTTGACCTGGAAGTGTAGAGGTACCCCGGTAGGCGAGGAGAAGATATCCGAGTATTCTTCCACAACCTTATCTACTTGCTTCTGCTGTGTGGAGAGGTTGGCCACAGAGACCCTGGATGTGGCTGTGATTTTTCTCTCATTCTGAGAGAGGGTCACGAAGAAGACAAACTTCCCTGTCTGAGAGATGACCTTCCTGCATTGCTTAGCAGAGATCAAGGAAATAGCACTAGGTGGGACAGCCTTGGGTATCCTGTACAATTTCCTGTTTAAATTAATAATAACACTATGAGGCCTAGACTCATATACAACATGACATTTCCATAAATAAGGTTGGCCCAAAAGAACATCACAAACTTCGAGAGGAGCAACATCACACAATACCTCATCCTTGAAGGGCTTTATTCCGTACGACAGTTGACACTATTGGCTCACGTGAAGATCTCTTCCTTGGCGGAGCCATCCAATGGTGTAGGGTTGTGGGTGCAGATTTGTTGGCAGGGCCAACCACTTGATGACCTCTACTGATATGAGGTTCTTTTGGCTACCACTATCAACAATGAAGTGCAGTGGGGTGCCTTTTATCCACATCTGGGAATGGAAGAGGCGCGCTCCTTCTTTTGGCTCATCTGGTTCACCATGCTGGAGCTTGGTGGTAGCAATGGTGGCACTGGGTTCTGTGTCAATGATCTGTATTCCCATTTCTAGTTCTGACTCAGAGTCATAACCCGCATCTAATTCAGAGGCTTTCAATTAAGCCACCAGCATTTTCTTTGAGCGACAGTCAGCAGTGCTATGCCAAGGGCTCTTATGGAAGTTGCACCACTTCCCGGTAATATCTTTCTTTGTCTTTCTGGTGTCCTTCTTTGCTTGCGTCTTGGACTGGTTGTCCTGATATTGTGCATATTTGCTCTATCCTTTGTTCTGTGGGTTGGGGCTGCCCTTTCCTGGATTTTGTTGTGAGGGGTTCCCCAACCCAAATTGTCGCGTCTTTTGTTTGAGCTTCTGCGCGATTTTAACGACATATCGGTAGGCCGCGCCCAAGGATGAGATGTCCATAAATTCCATTTTTGTTTGGATGTATCTATGCAGAGCACCACGATACTTGAGCACCAGATGTCTCTCTGAATCTTTGATACCCAACTTGGTGCGCAAGGTATCGAAGATATTTGTGAAATCTGGCACTGCTTGGTCTCTTTCTTGCCGCAGTGTGGTCCATTTGGTATACAAGTCGTCATAATTTCTGACAGGGTAGTATTGTTCCTTAATATCATCTCTAAAAGATTCCTAGGTGGTCGTGACTGTAAATAATGAAGGTTCGTCTGTTTCCTTTTGCTCACAGAAAGTTTCACACCAATCTTTGACATGGGGAACAACTTTGAGGAGTGCAAAAGTAATATTTTCTCTATTCGAAAAGTTATGGATAGAGAAATACCCTTCTAGTAGATTCAACCACTTGTCTACAACATCTGTATCTATCTGACCTTCAAATATAGGAATATCGAAGTTTATTTGTACCTTAAAGGGGGTGGTGCCTCTGCTCGAAGAATATGCATTGCCTGTTGGTAGTTGCCGAAGGATTTGCGCGAAATTATCCATCATCTCGTTCCTTTGTTGCGTGAGGGATTACTCAATGAACAGTCTGAAAGGATCTCATATCCCGTCATCTTTCTTTTCTCCTTCCATGAGAGGTTGCTTGGGTGTGCGAGAGATTTTGTCCTCAAGAGAAACAAGCTCGAGACCCAAATCTTTGTACTCCGACCTCGTTAGGGACATGCATTAAGACGACAAGGAGCATACCGCTCTGATACCAATGATATGGATTTTATGAGTAGAATGAAATGACTATATATTTTTACTAAATGCTTAACACAAAATAATAGAGATACAGTAAAACTGGTTTTCTATTCAATACGGAAATAAGATGAAACTGTAAAATGCAGCGGAAAACAAGCTTGTTGGAATGCTGGCGGATTATCTCTGAGAAGAGATGTGACGGCTACGATCATTCGCAAGAAGATGATTACAATGAGGCTCTCAAGGCATTTTTACAATAAACAGGACTTTCAAAAACTCAAAACATCCAAAAACCTAACCCTAGGAGATGAAGTGCCAAAAGTCATGTGGGCCCTGTTTGGGTAAGTCAGTACATCAACTTCCCGTGGTCATAACTTTTGCATATGATCTATGTTTTAAGCGTATGATAGCCCATTGGAAATATCTATCCGAGTACTACAACAGATGATGAAATTTTGTAGTCGAAACATACCCCAAAAAACGTCGTTTAGGGCCTCAAAACGACTCTAGAAGTTCAGGACCTGAAAAACAGCTAAAAATAGTAAATTATCAAAATTGTTAGAAAGTTGTTTTGAGCCAGCTGGGAAAGGTGGGTGGCCACCAATATCCACTTGGATCAATAAGAATAGCGCCCAAGAGAGTTGCACACTCTTCACAAGAAGATGTATTTACTGAAATTTCCAAACACACACAAAACATATGATTCCTCAATGGGGAATTTATCTTTACTTATATTAGACTTGACTTGTCAACATAAGTGTCTATTGGCACAACAAGGCCGACCTCTCTAACTCACAATATAATTAATAATAACCAGATTAATTATCTTTTACATTAATTATCAATTACTTTAAAGTGGGGCCGACCTCTACCCTTTACATTACAATTAGGGTTACATGAAGGTATGACTCTTGAAAAATATAGCAAGGGATATCATACACCCAATAGTGCTCAACCACTAGAGGCACATCCATAGGGATGTCCATATATCTATCTCACTGTGTCTCATAGGAGAACCACACTCACTAGTTCTCAACCACTAGGATCATGTTCACTTGTGTTCATCCACATGCACGTCCACTCAACAGATCTTGTTTCCCACGGCATTACACAGGAGATTCATCTCGAGTTCATAATCTCAACTCTCTTCTTAGAGGAGGCTAATACATCTTCTTCATCTCTATCTCATAATGACGCACCCAGCTCATGGGAATTCACACGTTAACCTTTTTCTCAATCACATGCACGTCCAAATCAATAGATATCCTTTCTCATTGCGTGAGACAGGAGAATCATCTAGATTTCATCATCTCAACTCTCTACTCAAAGGAGGATAATACATTGCCTTCATCTCTGTCTCATAATGATGCACCCAACTCATGGGAATTCACACATTCACCTTGTGCTCATCCACAAGCATGTCCAAGTCAACAGATCTCCTTTCTCACCACGTTACACAGGAGAATCATATGGATTTCTTCTCAACTCTCTTTAAGTAGGAGGTCATCACTACGTTCCAGTTCTATCTCATATAGGAACCACACACCCATCTCAGGGGCTCTCTCTCAGGTTGACTCAATCAGTTTGTGTCCTGGCCAATGTCTCACGCAACTGTAATCATCGAAACTCCCTCTCAGCTAGGGAAGCATTCTTTATCAGGCCAAGTCTCACACATAATTACTTTTAACTTTGTCTTGGTTGTAGTGATCAACACTCCCTCTCAACTAGAGAGTTATTCTTCACCAAGCCAGTTTTGTGAAGGTGTCTACAATTTGTTCATGTGTAAGAAGGTACAACATGTGTACTTGTTTCCTCTGCATCATGTCTCTAAAAATGATATGTTATCTCAACGTGTTTTGATCTATCATGAAACACAGGTTTCTTAAAGGGATTCACACAACTCTGGTTATAATCATAGAATCCATCTCATGATCAAGTAAATATGTCAGAAGTTTATGGAGTTGCACTACTTCGCACACTCAATTATATATACTTTTCTTCTGTGGTATTCAAGGCCACAAAAATTTGTTTCTTGTTGCACCAGGAAACAATGACAACCTTCAAAGTAAAACAACAACCGAATGTTCTCTTCCGGTCCACTATACTCTCTGCTCAATCTATATCAGAATATCCTGCAAACTCAAGTTCACACTAGAGGCATATCTAAGGCCATATCCAGTTGTGGCTTGTATATATATCAATACATGTTTTGTTGTTGTCCAGTGAGTCTGTCTCGGTTGACTCATGGAATGACTAAGTACATTCACTGTATAGCTTGAATCAAGTCTAGTGTTAACTAGATACATCAATGATCCAATCAATTGTGGATCGGTCTCGTCTGAATCATCATCAATATTTTCCTTCAAATCCATCACCATGGGTTTTCATTCTGTCATATTGAACTTCTTTAATATTCCCACTGTATATTTTCCTTGAATTAGGAAAATCTCATCAGTCCTATGTCATACTTCTTTTCCCAACAAGTAGTGCATCATACTCATATCCTTCATCTTGAAATCAAAAGTCAAAGCTTATTTATATCCAACAACAAGGCTTTCTGAATAAGTCATCAAAATCAAACTCTTGTCACAAACACTGTAATAATATAGGTTTGGATCATAAACAATCTTGCTGAAACCCAAACTCATAAAGAATCTATCCATCTGATATAGTTTGCAACTCATGGATGGTAGTACAGATGGAAGTGCATCAGTATTACCGGATCAAGTGTCTCATCATAGACAACTCCCTCTGTTTGTGACAATCCTCTGGCTATAGATATCGCTTTTTATTTCTTAACACTTCCATTAGTTGCATGCTTGATCTTATAGATCCACTTGGAAGTCACCACAAACTTCCCTTTTGGGCTCTAACCAATATCTTATACATCATTCTTTAAGATATGTTGGCATTCCTCTGTTATGGAATCTTGCCATGCATGTTCTCACGTTTCTTCTCCAAGACAGGGAGGCTCAGAATCAATGAAGTGGCTCATGACTGAAGGATAGCTCGAAAGTCTCTTTTCCTTTCTCAGGATGTGCCTTGAGAGGCTTGTATGTTTCTTTGCCTCTTGTAGAGTGAGCCTAGGTAGGCCTTTTATGCCCTACTTCAATATCTCTGGACATAACAACTGGTGAAAATGGATTAGTTGGAATAATGTCTATCTCCCTCTGAACTATTGAAGGGGGAGAAGGTATTGCCTCACTGTCAATATCCATATGAGATTATTTGGATCTTTGTAAGGATATATCTTCTTCAAGGAAAACATCTCTTCTTGTCTCAATCTGTCTCTAGCTAGGGATGTCGATATGGAATGTCTTCAAAGATTCATTGTTATCCCATAAATTTATCCTTTCTTCCTGAAGGATCTAGCTTGGACTTCTTATCTTTGGGTACATGAAAATACACAGGGCACCCAAATATCCTGAAGTGTTCAATCTCAAGCTTCAATCTGGTTAATACTTCTTCAGTAGTTATGTTTTTCAAATTCTGGTGAGGACTCTTGTTCTGAGCATATACTGTGTTATGCATACTTCTACCCATAAAATCATAGAAGGATTTTGATCATGCATTATTTCATTGGTTGCCTCAATGATGGTTCTATTCTTCCTCTTTATCAAATAGTTTTGACTCCCTCTGAGTCAAGTGAATCCCTATGAAGGATAACCATCTTCCTTTAACCTATCTGGAACAAGAAAACAAAAATAACCAACACAAGAATATCTCCTAAGGGAGAATAATGAGCACATTTCTAGAATCAAAAAAATTTAAGGATTATTGTCATAGCTACAACACCTACCAGTAATGTAGAAAACTTTAGAAATATAGGTTAGGGGAATGACAATTACAAAAATCAAACCTGGATTCTACACTTCTAGTGTGTTGTTCCTCTAAATGCACTGAGATCCCTCTAGATCCATGACTTCAGCAAAAAGTTTCCTCCCTCCTGCAATTACCCTTATGACAATGGTACAAATAATATGTATACAAGTGCATATCTTAGGGTGCTAATATGATTTCTCCAATGGAACTTGGTTTATTTATTTCCTATGATATCTTCATGAAGAAGGTATTCACGGTGTCACCTTTTTTCATCTTGTTATTTTGAAGTTGGCCCTTCAATGTAAGAGCTTGTCTGAATGATTGGCTTCCTTGTCTTGTTGTCATCTTCCTTCCATTCATCAATAGTTGTCTCTGGTAAACCTTTTTGTATCACCCACAATAATTTTTCCTCTAAAGTCTTGTCTTCCAGGAACTTGAAGTTTCTTGATCCATCAAGCTTATCTTCCATCATAGTTTTGTTCATCATATTTTTAGATTCTTCACAAACCCTTATTAACTGGGCTAGAAAACCTGACGCCTAGGCTAGGCTAGAAACCTTAGGTTTTGTTGGGCTTATGACTGCCAACAATAATCCTTTAAATTCAAAATAACAAAGGTAATATTGAAGTCTTATTCAAGGAATTGCAGAAACCCTAAAAACAAAAATCTGCAAAAAATTGTGAAACCCTAGAAACCATAGGGCCAAATTTTCAAAATGCTCAGAATTTCACTATGAGAGTCTCTGGAGGTGGATTAGAGAATTGCATACTCTAATATGCCAAAATTTTCCTCAACATCAAAGTTTTATAGGCTAAAACACCCAAAAGAAGAGGGTCATATAGATTTTTATGGAAACCCTAGGAGGGTCGTACGGTTCTGCAAAAGAGGAGGGATGACTGGTAAAATCTTGTATCTTGTGCAATGGGTTATTCAAGACTTATGCTATGGTACCATGCTGATTTTTCAATAATCTAGGTTTAATCATGAAGTTCATTTCATTTTAGCATTTTACTTAAACCATGAACAATTTGTTGCAACAACCAAGATCATAAGAACAAACACCATGCAAAAGTACACAAGAAGTATCCTGGGAAACCCTTCTCAAAAAGGAAATAAAACCCTAACACTCCTTTGATATATTCTTCAAGAGAAACACCTCCACCACCAAGAAAACCTATCACACAAAAGGGTGCTCACAAACCTTAGAACACAATACCCAAGAGTGGTGCGCACTCTTCCCAAGAAGATGTACTTTCTGAAATTTCCAAAAACACACAAAAGATATGATTCCTCAATGGAGAATTTACCTTTACTTATATCAGACTTGACCTGTCAACAAAAGTGTCTATAGAAACAACAACGTTGACCTCTCTAACTCACAATATATTTAATAATAACCAGATTAATTATCTTTTACATTAAATATCAATTACTTTAAGGTGGGGCTGACCTCTACCCTTTACATTACAATTAGGGTTATAGGTGGGTCTGAATCTTGAAAAATATAGCAAGGTATCTCATACACCAACTAGTGCTCAGCCACTAGGGGCACCTCCATAGGGATGTCCATATCTCTATCTCAGTGCATCTCAAACGAGAACCACACTCACTAGTGCTCAACCACTAGGATCACGTTCACATGTTCACTCAACAAATCTTCTTTCCCACTGCATTACACAGGAGAGTCATTTGGATTTCATCATCTCACCTCTTTGCTCAGAGGAGGATAATACATTGTCTTCATATTTGTCTCATAACGATGCACCCATATCATGGGAATTCACACGTTCACCTTGTGCTCAGCCACAGGCACATCCAACTCAACAGATATCCTTTCTCAGTGCGTTACACATGAGAATCATTTGGAGTTCAACATATGAACTCTCTGCTCAGAGGAGGATAATACATCGTCTTTATATCTGTCTCATAATGATGCACCGAGATCATGGGAATTCACATGTTCAACTTATGCTCAGCCATAAGCACGTCCAACTCAATAGATCTCCTTTCTCACTACATTATAGAGGAGAATCATATGGAGTTCTTCTCAACTCTCTGTATGGAAGAGTTCATCACTACGTTCTAGTTCTGTCTCAGATAGGAACCACACACCCATCTTAGGGGATCTCTCTTAGGTCGACTCAATTAGTTTTCTTCCTAGAGAATGTCTCTTGCAGCTATAATCATCAACAAGACTTTCATTTGAGAATTCACAATTAATAATTTCAATACTTAATTAATTAATTAAATCCAACAATGCTTAAATATTTTACGAATTTTAATTATTCGCTCAAGGTTTTCTAGGACACCTAGATTCATTGACTCAAGTTTTATTTCTACGATGTGCCCTTCAAGATGCACGTTGTGCTCCAAGGGTGGAACTCGCCTTTGACAGGTTTTGGTAATTTTCAAACCCCTGGTGTCATCACTCCATTCGAGCGGCCTTGTGGGAAACTAAGGGCTTCCAAGGAATAAGGACCCTACCTTATTATGCAACCCTTAGAATTATTCATGAGTGACTGTTTTAGTCTTCCCTCATGGCATCATGGACCTATAGAAATAGGTAATTTTTAACCTACAATTTGAGCCACGATGAGAGTGCTATTAGGATTTGACAGGGACTTAGCCATACCTCTCCCTCAGTATCTGGTCTATGTGCATGTCCCCTTTACTACTTATGAGAGTCAGATTAGCAAGCATTCGCCAGCCTGCATCCATCAACGAAACATTTTCAATGGTCCATATATAAAAACATACTATAATCGATCATATGTCATATATGCATAAATGAATTACTCAAACCAATACAATCAACTCCTTGACTCAATCCAGATTCCAAGGAGGTCCATCGATGCCCTCAACATTCACAATTCATCAAGTGTCGTGCACACTCAGGGAAACTCATCAACAACATCTGTCAATACGCATATAACAATAACAAAAAATCATAATCCATCAACACCATCATAAGAATCCATAAGAAAAACAAATAACCATGTACTATAATCAGATCACTTTCACACAAGTGTCCTCAAAGAATAAGTCAATAACATGTTTTCACAGAGAGGGATGTTACAGATTGCTTGCAAAAAGAAGGTTGTGTGATGCAGGAGCATTGCAAGACAACAATCCAACAAAGAGAAGGATAACTGGAAATCCACCAAAGTGCATTTTGAAGATATTTTGAATTTGAAATGATGAAGCATTGATGTAATATCTAGAAGGGATATGTTTGCATTTATTTTTTGGAGATTGTAACACAGATCTTGAGTGTTCGCTCTCATCTATTGGTTGGAGGAATTTATTGTAATAAATGTAAAGTAGTTCTAATGTTTAATTCGATTAGATATATAGAGGTTGTAGGAGGGAAAACTATATAAATCTCCCTCGTATGTATTGTAATGTATCATTATTCTCAATTGCAAGAATAGAGCTGTAGAGAAAGAGAATAGGAGAGCAGAGAAGAAAAGAGATTGTAGAGGTTGTATAAGTAGATAGTTGTTTCTATAGAGACCATGTACTGGAATGCTTGAGTTAATATAAGGATGCTATGACTCAATTTCATGGTGTTGTTATGGATACTATTTGCATCTATTGAATGGTACATTTACAGTTTGCTTATATACTCTGTTATGCATTTGTTTCAATGCTGTGTGTATGTATATAATTCCATGTTTAATGTATGAAGTCTGTAAGAGGGAGAGTATGAGTTTCGATAGTTTCTCGTGCTGAGAATTCCTACAAGGAGTGCAGCGAAGGTCCACAAGGAGTGCGTTGACAAGTTCTAAGTCTTACCTCAGAAACGATTAGGAGAGATAGTGTTGTTCTCATACCAGTAGAAGTGCGAGTATAGCACAGAGCCATGCAAGGTGTGTGCAGGTAGGTCGAAGTCTTAGACTTTTCCAACCGAATGAGTGGTTTGATAAATTATGTAGCAAGGAGTGCGCAGAAATGGGAATTTCAGATAATCAGAGATTATCGTGAATGTCGCAAGGAGTGCATGCAAGAATCCCTTGGAATCCTTCAGTTTGCAGCAAGAATTAAACTCAGGAGGGATAGAGACTTCGAAGAGTTTGAAGGGAATACATGGTTGAAGTCACCTCGCAGAAATCAAGTTCATAAAAGAGGCATCGAGTTATTTGTCCAGAAGCATCGAGATATCGAACGGACAGTTGGAATTCTCAGAGGGAGAACTACCAATTCATCGTGGACCGTTAGATCCAGTGGATCAACAGAGAAGTTAAGGCCGAGTGTCTATCATCACTTGCAAGATCAGAAGGAATATTTACCATTAGATTTTAATCAATGGGAGTCATAGATCTTGTGATTGTGGATTTCGGCATTTCAGGAGTGAAGTGTGGAGAAGATCGTGACTTGGAGGTCTTGAGTTACGAAATCCCGATACGTGAAATTTCAACATAATCTAGATCATCAGATTGTTGAAGGTTCAAGACCGTAGATCTAAGGAGGAGAAGTCGCGAGTTCGAACTTCGGGGAAAAGGAGAAGAGTCACATCGTGAACTCACGAGTCACAAAATCCTGATGCACTTAGAGGTGGACCCCAGGACGTGGTTGAGGTCACATAATTGAGGCATAAAGGATGGTTTAAAGATCCGTTAGCCCATTTTCAGGGTTTTGGGAGTTAAAGGAGTCAGAGGGACTCACAATGGATATCGCGAAGTCACGAAACCCAAAATGCCTTTTCGGGTAAAGGTAGTGGTCACATCGATTGGTCACGTGGAGTGGAGGTTTGCAGGTTTTCACTTAGTGCTTGCTCGCACAGTTGTAAATTCTAAGAAGGACCCGTGGTTATACGTGTTGAATATTCCAGTTGGGAATCAAGGAGCCATTTCGGCTCAAGGGAGATTAAGAATGATCCTTAGACTGGGAGGTCACGCAAAACCTGTTGAGGTAGGGGTGCTTCATCAGGTGGTATCAAAGCTTACAATCATTGTTTTCTATAAGAAAGAGAAGAATAAGGCAAGTTGTGATTTAAATTTTGGGTGGAACAGATTTAAGCAATGCCGCCAAGAATACGTCAAGATAGACCCATGCCTGATCCAGACATGGAAAGGGAAATGAGGGAACTTCGTGCTCAATTGGATGCTATGGAGACAGTACAGAGGTGGACAACTGATATTGGAGATGTGAGTGAATCCGAAAATAAGAATGAAGTAAGACCCGAAGAAGAGGAAGCTGTATCCAAAGATGATGCAGAGGAACGTTTATTCAGAGTTGTTGCAAGAATAGGGGCCAGAGAAAAAATGGAAATCCCGATATATGAAGGCAACTTAGATGTTCAGGAGATGCTATATTGGTTTAGAGATTTGGACAAATACTTCGACTATGAGGATATCGAAGAGGATAAGAAAGTAAAACATGTTGTCACTAGACTGAAAGGGCATGCATCACTGTGGTGGGATGAACTGCAGGCTGACAGGCATTGCAAATGAAAACAATGAATCAAAAGATGGGATAGGATGGTTGGAAAGATTAAATCCAAGTTTATACCTAGAGATTCTCAAATTAATATGTGTCAAAGAATGTAGAATTTGAGACAGAAGGGTATGACAGTGAAGGAACACACAGAGGATTTTTATAGACTCAACATCAGGGAAAGTCGTCATGAGAGTGATGATGAAAAGGTCTCCAAATACATGAATGGATTGAGATATGACATTCACAATGAGATGAGCATGGTGACAATCAAAACTATGGAAGATTCTTATCAAATTGCTTCAAAGGCTAAAGAGAAATTGGCCTGAAAGCAAGGTCAAAGAGGCAAAGGTAGAAGTCAGAGAAGAGGCAAAGAAATTTCCCAGGACAGAGTACAAAAGCCCAAGGATGAAGAAACGAAGCCTCATAACCACCCAAAAAGGGGGGGAATCTCACAAGGAAGAAAGTATGCCAATAAGAACACTTTTCCTCAAGAAAGAGGAAGAGGAAGAAGCAGAGGAAGTGAAATAAAGTGTTTTGTATGTGGAAATATATGACACAAATATTTTGAATGTCCCGATAGAAAAAGGGATGGAGGAGGAGAAGCTCACATTCCATAAGTGCAAAGGAGAAATGTTTAGGTAGAATATGCAGAAGGCAGAAGATCATTAATGATGAGGAAAATTCTCTTGAAGCCAGAAAAAGAGATAGAGAATCCAGTCCAAAGGAACAGTTTGTTCAGAAATGCTTGCAAGACCAAGGATAGGGTATGAAAGGTAATTGTGGACAGTGTAAGTACAAATAATCTAGTATCCATAGAAATGGTGGAGAAGATGGAATTGGAAACAATTGCACATCCAAGACCATACAAGGTTTCATGGTTGCAAAAAGGACATCAGGTAACAATCACTAAAAAATGTTTAGTTGAATTTAAGATAGGGGGTTATAGAGATGAGATCGTATGTGATGTTATTCCCTTGGATGTCTGTCATATTTTGTTGGGGAGGCCATGGAAATATGAAAAAAATGTTTCTCATGATGGGAGAAATAACACATACACCTTGGAAAAGAATGGTAGAATGCATATGTTTCTGCAAATTGAAGACAAGAAGGCGAAAGAAGAAGCAAGAAATAATATACTTCTCATGAGTGGGAAGGAACTTCTAGATGAAGTCAAGAAAGAAGAAGACATGTAGTTTTTTGTGGTGAGAAAACCTAGAGTCATCTTGACTAGTACTTCGATAGGTGATATACCGGAGGAAATTCAGGAAACACTTGAGAATTTCGCTAATATAGTGGTAGATGATTTACCTTGTTCATTTCTGCCCATCAGAAGTATAAGACATCACATTGACCTTATACTAGGAGTGATTTTACCAAACCAAGTAGCGTACATATTGATGCCACAGGAGAATGAAGAAGTTAAGAGGAAAGTTCAAGACTTGATGGACAAAGGGTTGATCAGAGAAAGCTTGAGTCCATGCGCTGTGCCAACAGTGTTAAGTACAAATAAGGATGGTGGATGGAGAATGTGTACAGACTTGAGGGATATAAACAAAATCACCATCAGGTATAAATTTCCTTTACCAAGGATGGATGACTTGATGGATTACTTAAGTGGAGCAATTTTTTTTTCAAAGATTGATTTGAAAAACAGATATCATCATATTAGAATGAGGGAAGGTGATGAATGGAAGACATAATTAAAGACAAATGAAGGGTTGTATGAATGGATTTTCATGCCATTTGGTTTGACAAATGCACCAAGTACTTTCATGATATTGATAAACGAAGTCTTGAAAGATTTCATTGAAAAATTTGTAATTGTATATCTTGATGATATACTGATCTTCAGTAAGAATGAGGAAGAACATTTGAGACATTTATCTCTAGTGATGAGGAGGTTGCAGCAAGAGAAGTTGCTGATAAATATGAATAAATCATCTTTCATGAATAAAGAACTTGTTTATTTGGGTTTTGTGATCTCTTCGAAGGAGTTGAAGATGGATCCTGAGAAGGTAAAAACAATCAAAGAATGGCCATCGCCAAGGAGTATCTTTGAAGTTAGAATCTTCCATGGATTAGCTAGTTTTTACAGGAATTTCATCAGAAATTTTAGTGGGATTAGTGCATCAATGATGGACACAGTCAAGAAAAGACATAAATCTTTTCATTGGATAGGGGAAGCAGAGAAAAGTTTCAAGTTGTTAAAGGGGAAGATAACTGGACAACCAGTTCTGGTTCTACTAGACATCAACAAGACATTTCAAGTGACATGTGACGCAAGTGGATTTGTGGTTGGAGAAGTCTTAAGTCAAGACAATAGACCAATTACATAGTTCAGTGAGAAGCTGAATGATGCCAAGATGAAATATTCCACGTATGATAAAGAGTTTTATGCAATCATACAGACACCGAAGAAATGGAGGTAGTGCTTGGTTCCAAAAGAGTTTGTTTTATATAGTGACAACCATGCTTTACAATTCGTAACCAGATAGGAGAAATTGAACCAGAAGCATGCAAAATGGGTTGAATTTATGCAAAACTTTACTTTTGTTATAAAGCACATTTTTGGAACTTCTAATAAAGTTGTTGATGCATTGAGCATGAAATGTTTGATTCTGCAGGAGTTTCATGTGAAGACCTTAGGTTTTGATAGCCGTAAGGATATGTACAGAGATGATTTAGATTTCAGGGACACTTATGAAGCATGTGGAAATCCTGTTTTGAGAGACAGAAGCCAATGGATTGAATACTTAATCTAGGATGGATTATTATTCAAAGGAAATCAATTGTGTATCCCGAAGAGTTCTATGAGAGAGAAGCTTTAAAAGGAAAAACATAGAGGAGGATTGGCTAGACATTTTGGGCATGACAAAACATTTGTGCAACTAAACAGTTTATACTATTGGCCAGGGATGAGGACATATGTCAAGAAATTTGTCAACAAATGTAGAATTTTCTAGCACACAAAGGGGAAAAGATAGAATACATGATTGTATGAACCATTTCCAGTACCAGAGAGGCTATGGGACGCAGTAAGCATGGATTTTGTGTTAGGACTGTCGAAAACACAGAGGGGTTTTGATTCCATATTTTTGGTAGTCGATAGATTTTCCAAAATGGCACATTTCATTCCATGTCACAAAAACAGTGATGCAACACACATTGCAAATCTATTTTTCAAAGAAGTTGTTCGACTTCATGGTTTACCCAAGAGTATTGTTTCGGATCGAGATACCAAATTTGTTGGTCATTTATGGAGGACACTATGGAAGAAGCTAGGGACTAATTTTTATTTTAGGTCAGCATATCACCCTCAGACGGATGGACAAAATAAAGTAGTAAATCGAAGTTTAGGAGACTTGTTGAGGAGTTTAGTAGCTGAACATCACAGTCAGTGGGATCAGATTCTGCCACAAGCAGAATTTGCATATAATGACTCACCTAACCGGAGCACAGGACAGAGCCCATTCCATATATTGTATGGAATGCAACCAAGAGGAGTATCTGAGTTGAGGGGATTAGAGCAGAATGAGTTCAGGAGTGTTGGAGAAGAAGATTTTGCAACAGAGACGCAAGAGCTCCACAGTAAGATTAAAGAGTGGTTGCAGATTTCCAACCAAGAATATAATTGCAGAGAAGATCAACACTGAAGAGAGCTTCAATTTGAAGTGGGATATTTAGTATTGGCGCATCTAAGAAAGGAAATATTCCCAAGGGAAACATATAATAAACTGAAAATGAAAAAGATAGGATCGTGTAAAATTATGAGAAAGTTTGAGGCAAATGCTTATGAGATAGAATTGCTAGATGATGTGGGAATATCACCCATATTCAATGTAGAAGATCTATATCCTTACAGAACAGATGAAACAGATGGAGAAGAGGCTCAACAGGAAGTTCAGTGGGTCAAATAGATGACTGTAGTTGAAAATCCACAGATGGAAAAGATCATTGATCAAAGAGTTAGCAAGAAGACCCAGAGAAAGACATATTTTAAATACTTGGTAAAATGGAAAGGACACCTGATTGAATATGCCAGTTGGGAGAGTGAAGCGAAGATTAAGAAACACAGACATACGGTACAGGATCTCATGAACAGGAGTCCATGAATTTTTCATCCAGAGGAGTATGATGCATGAGCATCACAAGACAACAAGCCAACAAAGCGGAGGATAGATGGAAATGCACCAATGCACATTTTGAAGATATTTTGAATTTGAAAGGATGAAGCATTAATGTAATATGTAGAAGGGATATGCTTGCATTTATTTTTTGGAGATTGTAACACAGATCTTGAGCATTCTCTCTCATCTGTTGGTTGGAGGCATTTATTGTAATAAATGTAAAGTAGTTGTAATCTTCAATTCGATTAGATAGCTAGAGGTTGTAGGAGGGAAAACTCTAGAAATATCCCTCGTATGTATTGTAATGTATCATTCTTCTCAATTGAAAGAATAGAGTTGTAGAGAAAGAGAATAAGAGAGAAGAGAAGAACAGAGATTGTAGAAGTTGTATAAGCAGATAGTTGTTTCTATAGAGACCATGTACAATAATTCTTGAGTTAATATAATGATGCTATGACTCAATTTCATGGTGTTGTGAAGGATATTGTTTGCATCTATTGAATGGTACGTTGACAGTTTGCTTATATACTCTGTTATGCATTTGTTTCAATGTTGTGTGTATGTATATAATTCCATGTTGAATGTATGAAGTCTGTAAGAGGGAGAGTATGATTTTCAATTGTTTCGCGGCCTGAGAATTCTTGTAAGGAGTGCAACGAAGGTCCACAAGGAGTGTGTTGACAATTTCTGAGTCTTCCCTCAAAAAATCTCAGATGAGATAGATTTGTTCTCATACCAGTAGAAGTGTGAGTATAGCACAGAGTCGTGCAAGGTGTGTATAGGCGAGTCAAAGTCTTAGACTTTTCCAACTCAGTGAGTGGTTGAACAAATTATGTCGCAAGGAGTGCGTAGAACTAGGAAGTTTAGATAATCAGAGATTATCGTGAATGCCGCAAGGAGTGCATGCAATAATCCCTTGGAATCCTTTAGTTTGCAACAAGAATTAAGCTCAGGAGGGATAGAGACTTCGAAGAGTTCGAAGGGAAGATGAGGTTGAAGTCACCTCACAGAAATCAAGTTCAGAAAAGAGGCGCCGAGTTATTTGGCCACGAGCATAGAGAACTCAAATGGACAGTTGGAATTCTCAAAGGGAGAACTATCAATTCGCTATGGACTATTGGATCCAGTCGATCAATGAAGAAGTTAAGGTCAAGTGTCTATCAACACTCACAAGATCAGAAGGAATAGTCACCTTTAGATTTGAATCAACAAGATTTGTAGATCTTGTGATTGTGGATTTCAGAATTTTGGGAGTGGAGTCTGGAGAAGATCATGACTTGGAGGTCTTGAGTTACAAAATCTCGATACGCGAAATTCTGACATAATCTAGACCGTCATATTGTTGAAGGTTTAAGATCGTAGATATTAGGAGGAGAAGTCGCGAGTTCGGACTTCGGGGAAAAGGTGAAGAGTCACATCGTGAACTCACGAGTTGTGAAATCCTGATGAACTTGGACGTGGAACCCAGGACGTGACTGAGGTCACATGGTTGAGGTATAAAGGAGGAGTTAAATATCGGTTATCTCATTTTTGGGGTT
The DNA here is from genome assembly GCA_009831015.1 of Picea engelmannii. Taxonomy (NCBI): domain Eukaryota; kingdom Viridiplantae; phylum Streptophyta; class Pinopsida; order Pinales; family Pinaceae; genus Picea; species Picea engelmannii. The sequence continues at coordinate 591,882 of ML780333.1, forward strand.
TCGGGAGATAAAGGAGTCAGAGGGACTCACAATGGAGATCGCGAAGTCGTGAAACCCAAAACACCTTTTTGGGTAAAGGTAGTAGTCACATCAGTTGGTCACGTGGAGTGGAGGTTCGCGGCTAGTGCTTTCTCGCACAAGTGTAACTTGTAAGAATGACCTGTGGTTATACGTGTTGAAGATTCCAGCTGGGAATCAAGGAGCCATTTCATCTCAAGGGAGATTAAGAACGATCCTTAGATCAGGAGGTCACGCAGAACATGCTGAGGTAGGGGTGATGCGTCATTGTTTCGTCCCTACTCTCACTCGTATAGTCATCAATCTTCTACTTTATGTTGATGATATCATTCTTATGTCAAGGAATCTCCATGATCTTGAAAACCAACTAAGATTCCTCAAGGATTTTGGCTTTAATATGGGTATGAAAGTTAATACTGATAAAACTAAGGTCATGATTATTAAATCCAATAAGATCACTTATGATACCTTCATATACGAAAATAAAAACTTGGAGGAAGTAGCTTCATACAAATATCTTGGATATGATATTCACCACAAAATCAACATGAATTATAACATTTAGAAAATGTTTAGTGGGGGATGAAAAGTTTATTATGGGCTTGAAAACAATTGTAAATAAACTAATATTTGGATTTGGGATAAGAAGAAACTCCTCTTTGAGACTCTTGTTACACATCTTATTTTTTATGGATGTGAAGTATGGGGCTATAGTATCTCTCGTGAATCCTCGAAAAAGATAGAGAAAATACAAAATAATTTTATAACATATAATCTCAAAATTGAAGGAAATACACCCTATCCCATCCTCCTCTTAGAAACAGGTCTTTCCCCCATTGAGAGCACAACTATGACTAGATACCTAATGTATAAGAATAAGTTAAACAACATGGAAGACAAGAGGCTTTCTAAAATTTCTTCAAAATCAAGTCGTAAGCACCATCGACTCAAACGAGGATGGCTTAAAGATGCCCAGTCTTGGCTAAACTATTGAGGAATCATGGAAGACACCATTTTGTAGAGTAAATATATTATTAAAAATATCATCAAATCAAAATTTAAGGAAAAAATGTGGTGTGATAAAGTGTTGGAGGAAAAAATAAAATTAAGGTATTATAAGGATGCAATCAACCATAATCTAGAAGATCAAAATTATCCATCTATTTTGACAAGTGTAAAGAAAAAAATAAACATTGCTAAGATAAGAACAAATTGTCACGAACTCCATAGTGAAACTGGGCGTTGGTCAATTCCTAAAACGCCATGGGATGAAAGTGTGTGTCACCTTTGCGACACTAAGAAGGTTGAAGATGAAAAACACTTTATGTTAGATTGTCTAGCCTATACCCATATTAGATCTCATTTTCAAAATATTTGTCACTCTACCAATCTTCCTAACCTCTTAACTCAACAAAACTGTGTTGATCTTGGAAAGCTTTTCTTAATGCTTTTAGAGCAGAGAAACAAAATTATAAAGAATCACAAGTAAGCACCTACCCTCTTAAAGTTTGATAAACCAATTCCGTTTTAGTGGACATCATCATCATCGTCATCAAAATTCATTGATAAATCATTTCATTTTCTAAATTGTCAACTTTTTAATTTATAAATGTAATCGACCAATAAAACATGTTTTAAATCTTCAACGTGGTCATCGTCATCATAGTTCATTGATAAATCATTTCATTTTCTAAAATGTCTGCTTTTTAATTTATGAATGTAATCCACAGATGAAGCCTGTTTTGAAACGTTTAACGTTGAACTTTAAAAGAATTGACCAACAAAAGATTTATCTCAGTAGATGAGGGTGTTCTCGGATAAGAGCGAAAGTTTTTTGGATGAAATTAATGTCAAAGTCAAAATTTACTAGCAGGGGGTGTGCAAAGACTTATGCTAATACAACAGGATTCATTTAGGATGGCTTTATAAGTCCACTTCATTCCATTGAATATGTCAAACGAATCCCAAAAATCTGGTCCCCTCCTCTCCGCGTGACTACTTCCTATATATATTTGCATCTAAAGATTAAGATGCATTCATAATATTATCGTTAATCCTCTTCTGATATTCATATTGGTGCAGTGAATAGCTTATTCTGGGACTGTGAAGAGAAGAATTGTATACGTTGCAGCGATATGGATATGAGAATAGCAGCGCGACTGGCAATATTGATTTCCCTGATTATGGTGGTCACTATGGTTAGTGAAGGTTCAGCTAGCAGGCAGCTGAAATTGAAATTCATATTTGAGGGAGATCAAGTGGAAAATAATAACAATATTGAGATGAAGAATGGGTTGTTCGAATCGCTTCCAAAGGGTTCCGTACCTCCATCGGGGCCATCTCAGTGTAAAAACTACAGGTCTTCCGGTGGAGGTTCGTGTCCTGTTTAACGAGATTAATAGAGCATGGAATAATCCTGGAATCCAATTGTTAAAAGGAGCAACTCCGAGACTTAGAATTAGACAGCATGAATACGATATTATCTAGACATTGGAAAACAAAGACGAACAAGAAATAAGAGATAGTGTATATAACCAGAAGAGGACGGCCAAGGATGCACGCCTTGCTGGAAATATGAAAAGAAGGAAACTGATGAAGCTACAAGATGAGAAAGCACTAACAGGCCTTCCAATTCATGGACCGGAGATTGTAATTTAATTATTGTCATTATCGAGATATCTGACACAAATACATTACAATTGTTCAAATATCCTTTGTTAATCCTGACTGTTACATATTATTTTGGATTTATTAATCCTGACTATTTGACATATAGCATATCTATGGTTTCACTAAGATGGAAGGCATTCATCTCTATTAATACTAATACATGACTATCTTTGAAATGAATAAAATATAATATTTTTATTAAAATTTTGTATTTAGAGAGTAAGTAGGTGCGATACAATTCAGTACAGGGAGTTCTTGTCATCTTTAGCATTATGTTAAATAAGGTTATACTAACAAAAACTTAAATTCATTTTAATTAAAAAAAAATAACATTAATAAAATAATGTGGTCATAATTAAAATAAAACAATTACATGAACCATTACATATTACATATATATACTAAGTAATTACATATAGCAACATTTAAAATATTAATTCTTTCATATTAAATTATAATAAAAAAATTGCAGTTTATGATCCCTATCAGTACTTAATGGATGTAAGGTGGTTTGTAAGATTTTCGAGATTATATGAAAAATTAAGAAAATTACATTTACAATTTTACAATTTTAATTTTTTTTATTGCATCCCTAGGTGCCCTACAATTAAGTATGGGGGAGATTCCATACAAAAAAAAATGGCTCAATTAAAAAAAATAAAATAACAATAATAAAAATAAAATCTAGAAAACACAATAATAAAAATAATATTAGAGGCTATATAGTTATGTTATAAAGCTATATTAAAATAAAAAAATAAAATAACAATAATAAAAATAAAATCTTCTCAATTGAAAAAAGAATAATAAAATAAATTATGCTTTACTAAAAAAACAATTACATCCATCATGTAAAACTTGAAATGAAATGAAATAATAAAAAGTTAAATTACTTCTTAAAAAATTGGATCCCTCTTTGTGTTTATCTAGGTTTAAGATGGATCTATGTTTGTCTTAACTTTGAAAGAGTTATAAGCTTTTATCATGCTTTATTTTTAAGATAAGCTATTGATTTGGAAGGAGGTCATAAAAAATGGATAACCAGAAGCAAATTGTTTTAAGAGTCAATTCAGGCTAGTATTCCTCAAAAAAATGGTTGTTTATGATGAGGAGTATAATGATGAATCAATGACTCAAACCTCAAATACTAATGATAATAATGAGTATCTTCATAAATATGCTTTCAATGACATATGTTCCAACAATCATTATTCATTATACAATCACTTACTTGATGGGTCTTTTCCAAGTAGTGATCATTCATTTCAAGAACTAGTTCCTTCATATTTTACTCCTTTTCAAAAAATGAAGGAATTAGTATACATCACAATAATTTCCAAGTATTCATCAATCAAAATCAGAATAAAGAAACGAAAAAGAATCATTTTAAAGAACTTTCCCTTGGATCTCATGTATGTGCATTTGATCAATTTTCTTCTTCAAGTTTATGTTTTATAAGCGAAGAAAATAAAGTCATTTATGATGAAAATTTGGAGATTGAAAATATTGAGACACTTCTCCCCCGAGTGATGGTTATTTTAGGTCCTTGTGTTTTTAATCAATCTATATTTCAATATGTAGAGTATTATTTTATTGACCATACTACTATTGAACCTCATCTTGAATCTTCTCATAATGATTTCAATTTTGAAGAACAAAACACCATGCCTATTTATGATTCTAATGATATCACTAAAGTTCTCATTCATTGTCATGATCTTGAATTTTTAACACAAGTAGACGCTAATTATAATACTCATCACATTATTTTAGCTAATACTTGTGTAAAGGAAATTCTTGCAAATAAGTCTTTTTTGTCTTGTAACAATAATGTAAATTCTTTTCCCGTTGTAAATAGTATTTTCTCTAGAGGGTGACCAGATTGCTTTTTCAATCATGTTTCCATTCCAACAATTTCACAATAATTTTCAAGAAATAATTGAAACTTGGTTGGAAAATACATTTCAAATGAGATTCCGTGTTAAAAAAATTATTTGCAAGAATAAAACAAATGGATTGACTCCATTGAAAATTTCACTTTACTTAGCCCTATTTATTCTTGTAGAATAGATTAGAGTAGGATAGAATAGGAGTAGTTTAGTTCTTAATTTGTTTTATTTTTCCATAAGTTTGAATGAAGTAGTTGTGAGAGTATGGGCTAGTATTGAGTTGTCGCCAAGGTAATAACTTTTCTTTGTTCATTCGTATCATCTTAATTTTCTTGATTTTCATTAAAGTTGTATTATAAGCTTTATTCTTAAAACCAATCATTTAAAGCTTAATTATTGTTTCAAGAAGTAAGATTTGAAAGATGGACAATATATAATACTTTAGTAAATCATAACTTCTCTTTAATTAGAATTTTACTTTTGCAATAAAAAAACTAATTCATTCTAAATAATTTAAGACATAACCCATCTAGATCTCAACATAATTGAAAAATATATCAATTTTATTTCTTATGTTGAGATATTTCTTTTAATTTTTTTGTCTTATTGTCTTTTTTGAATTCATCGCTTATTAGTTTCTCCTTTCTTTCAAGTTTGTAGTTTCTTTTCATTAGTGATTTAATTTCACTTTGTAACATCCCGTTTTTGCGAGCACATGTTATCGACTTATTCTTTGAGGACATTTGTGTGCAAGTGATCCGGTTTCAGTATATAGATGTTTGTTCGCTTATGGATTCTTATGATGATGTTGATAGATTATGATGTTATGTTATTGGATTTATATGTATTGACAGATGCTATTGACGAGTTTCCCCTCAGTGTGTAGGACACTTGACATAATGAGGATGTCGATGGAATCAATGGACCTCCTTGGACTCTTGATCGATTCAGAGAGTGGATTGTATTGGTTTGGGTATTTTCATATATGCATATGTGACATATGATCGGGTATATTCTGATGTTATTTATGTATCATTGATAGTGTTTCATTTATGGATGTAGGTTGACAATTTCTTGCTAATTAGACTTACATAAGGAGTAAATGGGCCATGCATAGAAACCAGATATTGAGGGACAAGTGTGGCATCATCTCTGCCATAGCCTACTAGCACTCCCTCTGTGGATCAAATTATAGGTTAACGATTACATAGTTCGAGAGATCCGCGATGTCGTGAGGGAAGAGAGATAGTCACTCACGAAGATTCTAAGGGGCACGCAATAAGGCATGGTCCTTATTCCTTAGAGGCCCTTAGTATCTCACAAGGTTGCATGAATTGATTATTGATTCCAAGGGTTGGACAACTACCGAAAACCAGTCAAAGACGAGTGGTACCCTTGGAGCATGTAGTGCGTCGTCTTGAGGGCACGTTGCGTAATTAAAATTTGAATCGAGGTGAGTGGCACCCTTAGAGCATGGAGTGCATCTTGAACGGAATAAAATTAATTAATTAATTAATTAAGATCTTGAGAGCCTACCGAATTAATTTATTAAATTAATTAATTAATTAATTAAGATCTTGAGAGCCTACGGAAAAAATAAAATTAAGATATTATAAGGATGTAATCAACCATAATCTAAAAGATCAAAATTATCTATTTGTTTTAAAAAGTGTGAAGAAAAAAATAAACATTTCTAAATTAAAAACAAATTCTCACGAACTCCATACCAACTTGGTAATCATCATCATCAAAATTCATTAATAAATCATTTCATTTTCTAAAATGTCAGCTTTTTAATATATAAATGTAATCTACGAATGAAGCCTGTTTTGAATCGTTCAACGTCGTTGAATCGTTCAACGTCGGACATTAAAAGAATTGACCAACAAAAGATTTATCTCCGTCGAAGATAAGAGCGAAAGTTTTCTGGAGGAAATTAATTTCAAAGTCAAAATTTACTAGCCAGGGGTGTGCAGAAGACTAAGGCTAATAGAACAAGATTCATTTAGGATGGCTTTGTAAGTCCATTCCATTCCATTCAATATGTCAAACGAATCCCCAAAATCATATTACAAAGTCACTCTCCCACGTTTCCTCTCTTCTCAGCTCCCCTCCTCTCCGCGTGACGACCTCCTATATATATTTGCATCTAAAGATTAAGATGCATTCATAATATTATCGTTATTCCTCTTCTGATATTCATATTGGTGCAGTGAATAGCTTATTCTGGGACTGTGAAGAGAAGAATTGTATACGTTGCAGCGATATGGATATGAGAATCGCAGCGCGAATGGTAATATTGATTTCCCTGATTATGGTGGTCACGATGGTCAGTGAAGGTTCAGCTAGCAGGCCGCTGAAATTGAAATTCATATTTGAGGGAGATCAAGTGGAAAATAATGAGAATATTGAGATGAAGAATGGGTTGTTCGAATCGCTTCCAAAGGGTTCCGTACCTCCATCGGGGCCATCTCAGTGTAAAAACTACAGGTCTTCCGGTGGAGGTTCCTGTCCAGTTTAACCAGATTAATACAGGATGGAATAATCCTTGAATCCAATTGTTAAAAGGAGCAACTCCGAGACGTAGAATTAGACAGCATGAATACGATATTATCTACACATTGGAAAACATACACGGACAAGAAATAAGAGATATACAGTATATAACCAGAAGAGAACGGCTAAGGATGGACGCCTTGCTGGTAATATGAAAAAAAGGCAACTGAT
>ML780333.1:599235-610250 GCA_009831015.1 Picea engelmannii
GATATACAGTATATAACCAGAAGAGAACGGCTAAGGATGGACGCCTTGCTGGTAATATGAAAAAAAGGCAACTGATCAAGCTACTTGATGAGAAAGCACTAACAGGCCTTCCAATTCATGGACCGGAGATTGTAATTTAATTACCCCGAAATGAGTACACCTATTGGCAATGGGCACAATTAATCACCTTTTAATCTAAAATTCTAATCGGATGGCTAACAATTGGAGATGGCAGCATATTCTTAGTCGTCCTCCCAAATCAATGAATGTGATTTACTCTTCATAACTTCCTTGTATTTTTGAATGCATCGGTTAACCTGTTTACATTTTAACATTTACTTAATCATATTAAGAAATTACTATAGCACTATATGATCGCCATGTTTAAATGATTAACCTTTGAGATTATCATATTTGGATTTCGTCAGTTGTCTGGGCGTTTCATTTTCTGTCTTTCCTCAACGATCCGCGCGTTTCATTTTCTAGGTGTCCGTGCGTTTCATATTGGTTATTGGGGTCGGCTTCGTTGTGCTTGCAGCTCGAATGGTTTTAATTTTCTTTTTACCTTTCAGAGCTTGCCGAAGGTCGAAACCAGAATCAGAACAGTCAGGTGGAATTATGTATAGCATTCCCTATGTGATGGCGAGGAAATTTTCGTTCAACGAAATCCAGATGCTCACAAATAGTTTTGGCAAACTGTTGGGATCGGGCAGGTTCAAAATAGTGTACGAGGGCGTGCTTGAAGATGGGACGATCGTATTTGTCAAGAAACTCGAGATCGCAAGGCAAGGAGAGAAGGAATTTTACGCAGAGGTTGGGATATTGGGCATAGTCCATCATTGGAATCTGGTGCAACTGCTTGGTTTCTGCACGCAGGGATTACGCATGATCCTCATTTACGATCACATGTCGATCGGCTCCTTGGACTAGTGGCTCTTCGACTAGAGTAAGGTAAGCTTCTTGACTTGGCCCATTAGGTTCAATATTGTGTTGGGGACTGCCCGTGGCCTGTCCTACTTACATCAGGAATGTCATTATAAGATAATTCATCTCGATGTGAAGCCTCAAAACATTATTCTGAACGAGAATTTTGTGTCCAAGGTCTCTAACTTTGGCATGGTGACGCTCATGAGCTGAAAGGAGATCCGTGTGGTGACCACGATGAGAGGAACTCCTGGCTACCTCCCTCCGGAGTGGCTTCTGGATTGCCCGATCACTCACAAGAGCGATGTCTACAACTTTGGAATGGTGGTTCTTGAGATTATCGGAGGGAGCAAGAATTACAATAAGCGGGTTGATTCCGATAAGTGTTATTTCCCTGCTGGGGTGGTCTCCATGGCTGTTGTTGGCAGAGAATTGGAGGTAATCGATTCGAGACTTTCAGGTGATGATGATTTCGATGGAAAACAAGCTATCAGATTATTGCAGATCGGTTTTCTGTGTATCCAAGAGGATGCCCATAGCTGACCTTCGATAAGAGCGGTAGTGCAGATGCTGGAAGGAGAGGAGGTTCCTCATAGCCAACATGAGGGTTTTCAATTTGCCATGGTGAAGAGATTCAATCCTAATTCAAGACTACTATCTGTTGGTAACAATTCAGTGAGTCAATATTCATCCCTGCAATCCATGCAAATTTGATTGTCTAGGTATCCTATAATAGATCCTAAACAGAGTAGTGGAAAAACAAATTTTATAGGTTGATTTACAGTTTGTATTTCTGTGCACCACATTACAGTGCGTATTTCCATGCAACACATTGATTTATAGTGGAAAAATAAATGTAGTTGAGCTCATATTTTGTTTGCAAGATTATGATTCGGTATATTATGATATAGTGATTGGGATTGAAATTTTATCACTTTGTATGTGTAAATTTTGTATGTGTATTGATGTAAAAGAAAGTGTACGATGTAATGTAGAAGAGCGATGTCTACAACTTTCTTTTATGCGCATCAAAGAAGCACTCGCAGCAAGAGATATTGAGGTCACAATGAAAGCCATAAATATACACATAAAGAAGTTCAAATCAAAACCATAAACTGCATCAGATCTGAGAATGTATGCTAATGGAAGCAGTATTGCGTAATTATTTTGTCCCATAGCTTGTTACACTAAAAGGTGTACAAGGTTTTGTTACAGATTGGAGAGATGTGAATCCACATTTCATTTTCTTGACCATCTGAAACCTTTCGCCATTCACCAGCCACGAGTTTGTGGCTGTGCTAGTTATTGTCATTGTCATTTTTAAGGTAAGGTATTGATTTTGAAAGGAAGTGATCCTAAATGGTGTGTCGTCCCTACTCATTGGAAATATTATCTAGACATTGGAAATAAGAGATATAGTGTATATAACCAGAAGAGGATGCACGCCTTGCTGGTAACATGAAAAGAAGGCAACTGATGAAGCTACATGATGAGAAAGCACTAACAGGCCTTCCAAATCATGGACCGGAGATTGCAATTTAATTATTGTCATTGTCGAGATAACCGAGACAAATACATTACAATTCTTCAAATATTCTTTATTAATCCTGACTGTCACCTATTATTTTGGATTTATTAATCCCGATTTATGATTTATTAATACTGACTATTTCACAAATAGCATATCTATGGTTTCATGAAGATGGAAGGCCTTCATTTCTATTAATACTAATACATAACTCCCTTCGAAAGGAATAAAACAATTTAGTATGGGAGATGTTATTAAGCTTAGCATTATATTAAATAAAGTTACACTATGAAAAAACTTAAAATCAGTTTAATTAAAAAAAATTAACATTAATAAAATAAAGTGGCCACAACTAAAGTAAAACAATTACAGGAACCCTTACATATTACACGCATATATACTAAGTAATTACATGTAACAATATCTAAAATATTAATTTCTTCATATTAAATTATAATAAAAAAATACACCTTAAGAAATTTGATCTTTCCTAGTACTTGATGGATTTGGTGTGGTTTGTAAGATTTTGGAAATTGTATGAAAAAATTTAAAAATTACATATACAATTTTACAATTTTAATTTTTTATTGCATCCCTAGGTTCTCTACAATTAAGTATGGGAAAGATGCCACATTAAAAAAAAATTAGCTCAATTAAAAAAAAGAATAACAATAATAAAAATAAAATATACTAAAGTGAAAATACAATAATAAAAATAATATTAGAGGCTATATAGTTACGCTAGATAAAGCCACATTAAAATAAAAAAAATAACAATAACAATAATAAAAACAAAATCTTGTCAACTCAAAAACAATAATAAAATAAATTATGCTCTACTAAAAAACAATTACACTCATCATGTAAAAATTGAAATGAAATGAAATAATAAAAAGTTAAATTACTCCTTAAAAAATTGGATCCCTCTTAGTGCTTGATAGATCTAGGTTTAAAATGGATCTATGTTGGTCTTAACTTTGAAAAAGTTATGATATTTTATCATGCTTTATTTTTAAGGTAAGCTATTGATTTTGAAAGGAAGTCATCCGAAATGGATAACCATAAGAAAATGGTTGTAAGACTCAATTCAAGCTAGTTAGGAAAGTAAAGAAGGTGAGACAATCTATATGAAAAAAGAGAGAATTAAATGAAAAAGAAAAATAACAAAGGAAAAAAGAGAGTGGGAATTGCGAAATGAAAGATTGTGTCTTTTGACCTTCCCATTACTCTATCTCTTCCTATATATTTTTAAATTTTCATTCTCAATGTATATTTTGACAAGGAGAGGAGAGGATGGATAAAAAGCCATGAATAAAATTGTAACCAAATATTGTCGAAATAAGAAATGAGCAATCATACAAAACTGGTTTTTCGATTTCAGTTTCCAAGGTAAACATGGTGTCTATTGGTTGTGGTGTAGAGTTGTATGTGATAAACTATTTCTCCTTATGTATAACTAATTGATGCTATTAGTTCCATTTTTTTTTATATTGAGAAATCTCAGATGATGATTATGTTAATTTCACTTATAAACATGGGATGAGAACCATCCAACCCACTCTAAATTGTGAGTTCAAATGTTCTAATGTTCTAATGAAAGAGTTCGTGTTCTAGTTTCCATTCATTTCCAAGATTTTAAGTGTTGTGCTCCTCATATATAGAAATTTTCCTATTTTGAATTCATTGGTTGTTGTGGGAAATACATGGGAATTTTCCATCATTATCCAATTGATTAAATAAATCCACTCTTCTACAAATTTAAACAATGATATAGCTGTTTGATTGTGCCACACATAAAATTTAGAGGATGTTTTTAGGAATGGGTGTTCCTAAATGCCATATGTGTTTGTATGAATGTTCACATATATATTTTTGAGGTCGTTGGAGGGATTGGGTGTCCATAGAGGCCATATGTAGTTTATGGATGTAGTATGACTAAGATCTATCATATTTCTTTAATTTTTTCATATTCTAACTATAGTACGACTAAATCCTGATTAATCATAAGCTCGTGGTTTGTTTCAACAATTTGTATATGTTCCTTTTTGACCTTATTAATATCCTCTCTCAGTCCTTAGTTTTCTTGTTGCACATGTAGTCTCGACTCGACTAGTTGTTCAACTAGTTTCTTAATGGATTCGAGTCAATGGACTTCTTCACTTGATGGTTTTGTGTTTAGTTTTTTTCGTTCCAAGTCAATGCAACTTTTCCATATACCATGTTCTATGTATTTTATTACTATCATCCAATCTCCATCCTTAATTTCCTGCTTCCAACTTGAGATTGATACTTTTGCATAATCATTGTATAGATCTAAAATTTAGTTGTCTGAAATGGAAGTTGGGTCGAAAATCATCTCTATGGGGGTGAAAATGCGCCCACATCTCTAAAAGTTGTGAAAGTGGTTTCTTTCTTGTGTATTGTCTTCTTCTTCTTTGACCCCGATGGTGATTGAGATGGTTCAGGAGTCCTCTCGGGCATCTTAAGTGGTTGATATGGGTGGTATTGTTGGTGCATTTGTGCTTGTTCCTTCTATACTTTCTTGTTTTCCTATTGACTACTCTGTTAGAGAGTTCAACTTGTTCTTCGACCGATGGTCAGTTGGCTTCTGAGTCATTTTTTGAGCACTTGAGTACATTTTTTTTCTAGCTTATGCACCCAGATGGTTTTGTTGCACCTTCTCTATTTGTTACATTTGGTGTTTCTCGGTGGCTACTTGGTCGATCTATTGAGTAACAATTGGTTTAGTCAACCACAATTGTATTGGATCTGTCTACTAGACCGACTGCTTAGGTAGATGATTCTATTCTTATCTTTTTATATTATCTTGGATAGGTTGATCCTCTGTCCCATGTATGAATCATGGATTTCTCTAGGGATAATTTTAAGGAAGGAAATTTATATTAACATGTAGAAACTCGGGCTAATCTTACTAGTCCTTAATATGCAAAATGTAAAATTTTTGGCTATACTTTTGTAAAAATATTCAAATTTCTAAGGATTTCATATCATTTCTATAAATTGTTTTTTTATTTTTAAGTAAAATAATTTTATTCTATGGAATTTGGGCGAATCTTTTTTTGGGAAAAACCATGGACAAATAGGCCATTTGTGAAATTTACCTCGTAAAATCATCTATTAATTTCTCCTTGTCCTTCTTGATTCACTTGTTCCTACTCTTTCATGTTAGTGTAGGTCAACTCGATGGGGTGGGTCGACTATTATTGTTCTTTCCTATTAGCATGATTCAACTGCTCATCTTCTGAACTTCCTTGGCCTAGTCTGATAATGTTTCTTCATAAGAGACTTTAAATATGGCTCATCTTCTGAAATTCCTTGGCCTAGTCTGATAATGTTTCTTCATAAGAGACTTTAAATATGGCCTTCTTTTTATTTCTCTATTGTGCAAAATGATCTTGGTCGGCTCAAAAAGTGGTGATTCCCATGTGAGGTCGATTGCTTGCTACAATTTTCTTTGTCTCTTTGGGACAATATTGGAGGGTTGGGTCATGTGAGTCATTCTTCTTCAACCAGTTCCAGGAGAATGACTCTAGATAGTATTGGTTTGTTACTAATCCTCCAACCTTTTCTTCTTATGTTTCCTTGTATCTATATTCCTTTTCATGTCCATGCCTTTGTTTTCATGCTCTAGCATGACTCTCTTTGATTTGGGTCATTTCTTTGAATTGTGTGCAGGTCCCAAACTTGATTGTAGAATTTTTTGGGTCTTGGTCGACTCCGGATGAGTTATTTTTCCCTTTTGTTTGACTTGCTTAAGTATTCTCTTGGCAATCTTGTCGAAGTTTTCCTTCAATTCTATATTCTCAAAATCAATGTGTTGTTCTCTTTGAAAGAATCCTTCTTAATCAATGATGAGTAGTTTTGAAGTTGGTTTGACTGGTTGAGGTTCCTCCATTACTAGTTGTTTCCTTTTTATCAAGGTTCTCTTGACATGGGAAACCACAAGATTGTCTAATTTATCCAAAAATGAAGTGGTGTAGAGTTCAACATATTTTTCATATTCCATCTCTACATCTATTAGAGGCATTATGATTGGTGGATCCTCCTCAAGAATTGTTGTAGGGATTGGAAATTGGGTATGTGTTTGTCTTTCAAAGTCCTAAAATATCTCTAGTCAAGTTGGCTAGTATGATAGGTCTTTTGGAGTTGGCATTGGCACCTCCAATACGGTTTCACCAACAAGAATCATGTTTGTAAGTTATTATACTCTCCTAGTCAGGACCCATTGATCACATTTAAAAATGGTTTCCCTTGCAGTGTTATTAATTGAACTGCATCGAATGGTCGAATATATTCAATGATGTATGGCCCCAACTAGGAAGTTTCGATCTTCCAAGGTTTTCCTTTGAAATGACAAACATACATTAGTACCAAATCCCCTGTTTTAATTTCCTTTCTTTTTATATGTCGGTCATGCCACACTTTCTACTATCATTTTTGGATCTCTTGGTGGTGAAGAAAAATAAATCTTTCTTCTTTCAATTGGTGTAATTAATGGAAGCAAGTATTTTTAGCTCTGTCTAAATCATATCTAAGAACATATTCTACCCTACCTGCATTGGTTCAAAAATGTAGTGGAACTATAACTTCCTATCCATATACTAGTTTAAAAGGATTATGGTCAATTGATCTCTTATATGCAATCATGTCTTCCCAAAGTACTACGAGAACCTTATCATTCGAGTCATCTTTGTCCATTCCACAAATTTTTGTTAGTCCTTTGTTAAGGGTCTTATTGAAGGATTTTATTGAAGGATTTGACTCTACCACTATCTTGGGGATGATAGGATGATGTCTTCCTATGAGCCATATTAAATTTATTTGACAACTTTTGGATTGTCCCATTAACAAATTTTGTTTCTTTGTCATTCATAATGGTTAAGGGGAATCCAAATCTAGTCATTATGTTATCATATATAAATTTAGACAAAATTTCCTTCATGCAAGACTCAAAAGGTTCTCCCTCAACCCATTTTGCTAAGTACTCGATTTCACTAATGATGTATTTTCCTCCTATTATTTTATCTCTTTTAGGGAATTTTCTAACAAAGTCAATTTACCAAATATCAAATTGTAAACTAGGGTTTATCAAGTGTAAAGGAATCTCATTTTTCTAGAGGGTTTGACCCATCCACTAAAAAAATGTCACATTGTTTTACCTTTGACCAACAATCCTTATGTAAAGCCACCAAAGGCCTACCTAAAGAATTCGTCATGTTAAAGTGTCATCTTGATATTAGCCTCCTATTGGGCCAATTTGAGTTTTGGACCGGTTATTCTTTTTCTTACATGTTCCAAAGAACATCTTCTTAATAAATCATAAGGTCCATTTTTATATTCATGAGAGTGAATGGGGTTTCTTTTAATGTTAGAACCTTCTTTTCATTTTTATGAAGATATCCGTGAGCCCTCCTCTCCGACAAAAATTGAAACATGTATTCTAAATCCTTAGGGTTGGCCTCGACCCGAAATAGGTGAGCATCGGGTAAGTTGTTTTCTATTGTCATCCATTCTTCTCCTATTTATTTAGAGGATACGTGGTCTTGGATGACGTTCTTTTTACCTGGTTAGATAACTACATGTCAAATTTGAACTCTTGAAATAATATTATCCATGGACATATTCTTCCCTGATGTATTGGTTTATTCACCAATTATTTTAAGGCCCAATGATAATTAAGGCCCAATGATAAGTGCAAAACGTGAAGGGATTTGCCAACAAATAATGTATGAATTTATGAATATAAAAACTCATATATTAACCTTCTCTTTCTGTCGTCAAGTAGTTTTGCTCTTATTTATTATGTTTTTGACTCGCATATGCATTTATATGGTCAATAATATTGTCATATGGCTGTGATAACACTGAATTTATAATGAACTTGAATGAATTTACATGTACACGAAATTTCCTTAACCAGTTAAGGAATCACAATATAGGTGCCTCTACTTATTTCTATTTTAGTCGTTCGATATATTTATTACACTCTTTAGCCCATACAAATTTGACATCTTTCTCGAATATCTTGTCGATTGGAAATCTAATGTTAGTGCAGTGTCTTATGAATTTGTGATAGTATCATGTGTCGCCAAGAAATATTTTGATTTGCTTCTGATTCACTCGTGGCTTTAGATCGAGGATTAATTTGATTTTGACCATGTCAACTTTAATACTTTCTTTGCATATGTTTGACCAAGAAGTATTCCAATTAGAGTGGCAAAGATGCATTTTTTTGTATGTAAGGACAAATGGATTTGTTGACATCTCTCTAGAATAATCCTTAAGCACTGAATCTGGTCCTTAAGCAAGTTGTAAATTGTCCAATAATCAAAATTGATAGCCATTGTCTTGTAAATATATTCATAGAATGTTTTGACCACAATTCTGGAGAACACTGTAGGTGCATTCTTGAGTCTAAAAGGCACTACTTTGTATGCAAATAAGTTGAATTCATAATCAAAAGTTGTTTTTTCTTGCCTATTTGCAAATTGGTACTTGATTATATCCAAAGAATCTGTATGTAAAAGAGTAACATTAATGTCTTGCGACTTTCTTAATTATCTCATCGACCAACTATGTCGTGAATGGATCAGTTATGGTTAGTTTGTTTATTCCCAAGAATTCGACACATATCCTTAGTTTTTTGGGTTCGTTCTTTTTTGGTAGATCGATCGACTATAGGACTTTCCCATTTTGATTTATCAATTGGGTAAATGATGCCAGATGCTAATATTTCCTCAATTTCTTTCTGCACGCTGGGTTTATACTCATGGGCCAATCTATATGGTCATTTATTGGTTAGCTTTGACCTTGGGATAAGGTCTATTTTCATATTCCCTATCTCTTCCATGAGTCCTTTGAGATATTTGCAATAACGGGCGAAGACATACTGATACTATCAAATAAAGTCCATTATCTTTGTTGTTTGCCTGTCAATGCAATAGTCTCCTGTCCGAGCCATTTTTAGTCACTTGTCTGTTGATATGTCGAATTTTTTTTGTTTTTAGTTTTGCATTCATCAATTATGGGGGTTTAGACTCATCCAATTTGTGTTCACCTTCTATGAATTCATTATAAGTCGACAGGAAGTCGGGCTTCTCTGGATATTCCTTTTCTTCTTTGGATTATTTCAAAATTGTTTTCACATAGCTCGTTACTTCAAGGTGGTATTTCTTCCATCTGAAACTTTGGCCACTAAAACTTATGTTTTCCATGTCTAACAAATTATTTTATCTCAAGATTTGCTTCTTTTAATTGTGCCTCTTCATGGTTGAAATGCAAATCTTTAATGAAATTTTCATTTATTGAATGCATGACCACATGATTAATCTATCTTGTACTATTTATGTGGTATATCATCGAGTGTGTTATCTTGTACTATTTATGTGGTATATCATCGAGTGTGTTATCTTGTACTATTTATGTGGTATATCATCGAGTGTGTTAGGAAACATATGTGGCAATGTTTTTTCATCTTAGTAGCCCACTCTTATCCATTCATTTTCACATTTATCCATTCATTTTCACATTGATGAATGTGGGACAATAGGTTTGAAGATTGGTATGTCGGACTTTGATGATAATTCCTTGCCTCCAAAACACTCTACAAAATATGTCGTGGAATTTTTCTATGTTTTTAGGTGAGCAGCATGAATCTCCCACCAACGAGTAGCTTGGACAGTGAAATATTCAACAAGTATTTTTATTCGACCGTGTTCCCTCGCTGCTTTTGAAGCTTTGTCTATGTGATATAACAAAAAAATCATCTAAGTGAACCGAAGTGGTGGACCCAACTTGAACTCAGTCAAAAGGAGAGTTGGTATTTGCTTTATATTTTTTTCGTAAACCGATGGGTAATGATTTGATGGAGAAGCATGTGCACCATATTTTAATAGGTATTTATTCTATCGACCGACACTCCTTTTCATTTGAATCATAATTCTCCAGTTTCCAATTATATAATTATGTATCCAAATTTTGAAAAATGCACAAGGGTGAACCTACAAAAATTCCACCTTCTGCATTCAATTCAGTAGTGTCTCTTTATTCATTCACGATCTGATATAACCATCGGGCCTCCTGATATTCATCCCATGTTTTGGCCCATTTTATTCCTTCTTTTGGGTTGAGAGGTATCACTTGGAAATAATGGAGAAAGCATCACTTGTAAGTGCCAATTGTAAGAACTAGTTATAAGCTTCA
The DNA here is from genome assembly GCA_009831015.1 of Picea engelmannii. NCBI lineage: Eukaryota > Viridiplantae > Streptophyta > Pinopsida > Pinales > Pinaceae > Picea > Picea engelmannii. The sequence goes on from ML780333.1 coordinate 609,911, forward strand.
GTTGTGAGAGTCAGTTGTAGGCGTGTTAAGAGTCAGTTCTTAGTTAAGAGTCTTGTCGAGCTGCAGATATACCATGTAAATCAACATTTAATTGTCAACCCGGGAAGGTAGACTTAGAGGAACCAGCACAGGAAATGCAGGGCTGAAGAGGGGGTTTAAAGGATGCCAAACTAATCTCTGAACTTAAAAGAAACTCCCTGAAAAGAGCTACTGTACTCTACTCTACTCTGCTCTGCACTACCCGGTACTACTCGGTACTAACCGGTACTGCTCTGTATATGCATGTAAAAGATAAACTGAAAACAGCTAAGTTCTTGCTACTTATCACTCCACACAACTC
>ML780333.1:615532-633884 GCA_009831015.1 Picea engelmannii
TGTTGATGATTTAATAATTACAGGAAATGAAGAGAAGTTAATTGATGAAATCAAGGAGCAGTTATCAAAGGTATTTGAAATGAAAGATCTTGGTGAGTTACATTACTGCCTAGGTCTTGAAGTTTGGAGAAATGCAGGCCAAATTTTTGTTTGTCAGAGTAAGTATATCATATAAATACTTAAGAGATTTAAAATGGATCAGTGTAAGTCTTCTATTGTTCCCATGCAACAAAATGTGAAACTTTCTTGTGATGATGGTTTGATGGAGGTGAATGGCACTATGTATAGACAGATGGTGGGTAGTCTAAATTATCTCACCACAACCAGACCTGATATTTCATATTCTGTGAGTGTGTTAAGTCAATTCATGGTGAAACCTAATGAAAGCCATTGGAATGCAACAAAGGCAGTACTCAGGTATCTTAAAGGTACACTTGATTATGGTATTAAATATAATGATGCATTTGATGTTGAGTTGACAGGTTATTCAGATTCTGATTGGGTTGGCAATCTGGATGATCGAAGATCAACCACTGAATATGCATTTAGCATTGGATCCGGGGTTGTTTCATGCAGCAGTCAAAAGTAGCCTACTGTATCTTTTTCTTCTACTGAAGCAGAATATAAAGCCTTGTGTGCAGCAACTTGTGAACTTGTTTGGTTAAGAAGACTTTGTCAAGATGTTGGAGAAGAACGAAAGGAACCTATGATGATCATATGTGATAATCAAAGTTCAATCAATATTGCAAAGAATCTAATTTTTCATGCAAGGACAAAGCATGTTGAAGCTCAGTATCATTTTGTTCGAGAAAAGTTGCAGTCAAATGAAATAACTCTTGTGTATTGTAATACTAGTGAAAATGCTACTGATATTTTCACTAAGCCTCTTGGAAAGATTAAGTTTGAATTGTTTAGGGAGATGTTAGGTGTAGAAGTCAATCCATTCTCCATTAAGGGGGAGAATTGGAAATAATGGAGAAAGCGCCAGTTGTAAGCACTAGTTATAAGCTTCCGTTGTGAGAGTCAGTTGTAGGCGTGTTAAGAGTCAGTTCTTAGTTAAGAGTCTAGTTGTCTTTGTTTTGCACGTAACCGACTCGGTAGAGTCGTTTCCTATATAAGGATGTAATCCGTTTTCATTGAATAATAGAGAAGTGAGCGTAGCCTCACTGGTTGTTTGTTTCGCATATTTTATCTATATCATAATATTTTTACCACTTCCCTTGAGTTTGATCCTATCTTTCTCTCTAGAGATAGTGGCTTTCATATTTCATCCCAAAGGTCGACCTTCTAATGGGGAATATGCGGGGATTCCCTCAAACAAGTCAATCACTTCAAATTCAATCAAAGTTAGAATTCCCATTATATGCATTTTTACATTTTTGAAAGTTCTGATTGGATCGATGAATCGTTGATCTTCCAAATTTATATAGTTCAACGTAGATGCAAGTGCAAGTTTTCCAAGTTTTATCCATGTGTCTTGAGGAATAATATTAACTTGTGACCTAAAATCAATGATGACCTACTGGACGATGTTTCCGTCAATTTCAAGATCAACTTGGGGGTCATAATAATTGATATATTTATATTGCGACAGTTGTAGAAGGATTTCATAAGGGCATTAGTCTTCCTTATATTTCCTTATGATGTTGAGTATTCAACGATTCAACCGACCAACTATTTTTCTTTTAAAAGATGAAGGAATTCATTCAAGACAACATATTTAGTGTGTGACATGTTCTACTTACTTCACCTACTTCCAATGGATTTTCCATGATCAATGTTCTTGAAAAATTTGAGTGTTTCCCGCATTAGTTGCTCCTCTAGTTGCAAGTCCGAATAGGTGTTTTTATTTCCCAATTGTCAAATTGGAGATTATTTGTTCATGTAATTTTATCTTCTCCCAACCTTGTATTGACATGTAGATCTATTCTTTGAATTGAGTACTTACTTTTTTGGCAAAATGTGTAAAATATGTATATTTCTTTTGTTTGTTACTTTCTATAAAACTATTGGATAGTCTTCGAGTGAGTGATTTCCCACTCCACATATAGTACAAAATTATAGGTAAATATTATCTATAATGGGACAATCAAAGCTAATATGGTTGTCTTTCTTGAAAATGAAGTAGTAATACCTATTTTGAAACCTCCCTTTCCTTGATAACGAACTATTCCTCGTCCTTGGTATCCATTTGTATCCCCTTGGTCATAATTTTGTTTAGTCAAATGAGTGTGATATAAAATATGAAATTTACACTTATTACACTTGTCCAACCTACACTCTTGCATCATATGGTTGTTCCCCTCATAGATGTGACACCACCTGGGTTTGGAATTCTTCAAAATATGAGGACATTCTCTTGTGTTGTGACTTTTCAAAGCTTGACATATGTCAACGTATATTTCAACTTGAAAATCTATGAAGGTGAAGGTCTATATCCATTGAATCATTAAATTATCAATATCCTTTCATGTGTCCTTCGCTCGAACAAAGGGTGCACCGAAGTTCATTTTTTCTAAGATTCATGTTCTTCAAAGATTGTTGTAAAATTTCCATTTTTTTCTTCTATCCTTCTTTTAATTGACAAGGAATTCGATGGTCCATAATCATTTGTTTCTATGCATCTCACCCTTTACAAGGATTCCTCACATGTCTGGACATTGTGCATTGAAAGTGGTTCTCTCATTTTCTACAAAAGTCCTGCTATAGACCACTGGACTAGGAGATTTTCGTTAATGATAGAAGGAATATGTTTGAGTAGATACTTAAATATTTTATTGTATTCACACATTGTTTCTCCTAGGATTTTCTTGATCTATTTGATCTTTTGCACTTCCATATGCTGAATGTCTTGGGATTTGAAGAATATAAGGAATTTGTTCTTGATATCTTCTTTTGACCTCCTTATAGTGTTTGTGTAGTTGATGAACCATTTGAGCACTATATCTCACAATTCTACACTAAATTGAGTCGTCTATTCGTATTCATATGTAACATCAACAATGTCCAAAAATTTATCACAAACTAACTAGTGTCATTTGTGATCCTCATCTCCCTCATAAATAAGGATGTGATTTAGCCCCATATTTTATTTGGCCATAGGTTTTGGAAATGGATTTATTAGGGGAGTTTTCATTTGTCAATCAATTGAAAGATTTGATAATGAAGTCGATTATGTTTCGAATATTCAGGTCGATTATTGGTTTCTCTACTCAACTCACACAACCAATTGCTAAATTCTATTTTGAATTGACTTCGTCAATGTTTTCATTTCCTTGTTAAGTGGGATTGTTTCATCTATCTAGCAAATTTTATCTATGTATTTGATAAATCATCTTTCAAATTAACACTTTGGTTATTCATGACTATTCACTAATCTAGATTCTTATTCTTAAATAAGTACATTTGGTAGGGGAGATGAGTCCAAGATATCCTTAATATGAAGGATCATGTTTTCTTCTTCTTTACTCTCATTCCTTCTTTGATATATTTCTATAATTCCAATCGAAATTCTATCATGCATGTTTTCATTTTCATCCATTATATACCACACCTTGGAGGATTGATGATCTATATGAAGTACTTGATGGAGAAGATATCTTATATGGGGACTATCATCTATGATGGGAGATCGATGTGTGGCAGGGACTGAGTCATCAACATCCATAATTTTTTATGTGTCTATTAGTTGGAGGCTGCCAATGCCTGCCTCTATAACAGACCTTGGAGGCTTGTCATGCATGTTGTCATTTTCATCCATTATATACCACACCTTGGAGGATTGATGACCTATATGAAATATTTTATGGAGAAGGTATCTTATATGGAGACTATAATCTATGATGGGATATCGATGTGTGGCAGGGCCTGAGTCATCGACATCCATACTTTTTTATGTGTCTATTAATTGAAGGGTGCCAATGCGTGCCTCTATAACACACCTTGGAGGATTGATGATCTATATGAAGTATTTGATGGAGGAAGTATATTATATGGGGACTATAATATATGATGGGAGATTGATGTATCACATGGCCCGAGTCATCAACATTCATATTTTTTTTTGTCTACTAGTTGAAGGGTGCAAATGTTTGCCTTTACCAACTATAGAATTTTACTCTCACGGGAACGTTGGGGTCCAGTGTTCTACTGATCAACCACTCTTGGGATTCTTTTATATTTGAAATACGGGGACCCCTCGCATTCTGAATTTCTTCTCTCCTCATTTCTCTTTTTTTCCATTCCAATTTTTGAATATTAGGTGAGGATTTGTGATATTGCATTCAACGTACAGTCTTTATTTTCAATTTTTCTTCTAGTGTATATTCTATTTTAGTTATCTTCCTCCTTTCTTATGGAATCATTCTCTTCAGCTTGGTCAGATATAAATATGGCATCTCATAGATCATCAACCACCCCATCACCAGCCTAACTTACTCGAAGTCGACGATGTTAGCAAAAGTTTCCATTCTCATTTTTGTAAGAATAAATCCCAGGCTTCATGTCTATCTTTGCAATGGGAATATAGTAATTCTTCTCACTTGCTTTGGCATTCCTCCCAATTAGAATTTTGAGTTTGAATACTAAGGAGTTTGAATAGTAAGAGGAGGTCAGTATTCAACAATTGACCAACTCCTTTGTCTAACAAGAATTTATGTAGCAGAGAAGGTATAGTGAAAAATAAACTATCATGAAGATTAATATATAATTTTTCTTTGACTATGTCGGTTGATGTTTTGTCTTCAATTAGTTGTTCTTGAAAATATTATTGAGACGTTATCTAAACCCACTGGTACAATTTTGTACATCCTCCATTGATTATTTTTATCATTAATTTTTCGTCCACGGTGTGTCTACTCATTAGTAGGTCGATTGATGTATTTTCTTATTTCTTTTGGAGAAAATTCTCGTAAGTTTCTGTAAGGAATCATGGTCATGCTTGAGATAGAGCTAGTCGATTTATCCTTGTGTATTTTTTATATAATTGTTAATGTTACACTCCCACCACTCGTGTATCTACTCCAATCTCAACATCTATCTCATTGTTTTTCTGCCTTAAATTGTTAGTTTATTGTTTTGTGGAAAGTAAGGTTTCATTTCACTCAGTTCAATCTCTATATTTACTATAAGCTAAATTTCCATGGTGGTTTTCCTAATTTATTTCTCTAGGCTATGAGTGCCCACTGGTTATACAATTAAAAAAGATAATTATGTTTGTTTTTAATTCATTACTATTGTATCGATTATCTAGAAGTCTGTGTATTCTGATAATCCATAGTTCTTCATCTTTTGAGATGTTTCCTCACTTGACATTTGGACTCAAGAATTTCAACCAAATTAATTCGTAGATTCTCTCAGATCTCTGTGAAACTGTCAAAAACTACTACGAACTTGGGCTATTTGCACTATTAAATCACAACCCAGTTAACTATTACTAGATTTGTAATTTTACAAAAAAAAAATGAAGGCTAACTGCTATAAATAATCTTTGCCTTAAAAATCACAATTTAAATTACTATTACTAAAATAGATTCAAATTCCCTAGTTTTTCTAATAATAACAAACAAGTAATTCAACTGCAAATAATTAGGAATCCAAAGTATTCAAAGGATATAATCAAGAATACTTACAAGGTGGTTATTTCTATGAGCTTCTGACGCAACCCTCCCTAACCCGCGGGTCAAGAAGTCCACGTACACATAATCTTCTCCCTTACACTGACCCGAAGAGATTTGCAATGGCTCTTCTATTTCCCTTTCGGGAAATCCACACCCACACTCAACTTCAAGAAATCCCCCTTGTACTTTGGGAGATCGGACTTCGCACTATCGTGAATCTTGTGGTCGAGTGTCTGGTCACTCAGACCCCTTAATCCCGAAACTCTGAAACTCCGATATCAACTCTGGCTTTTCAGCTTTCGCGAGTTCGCGAGTTGCGATGACATGCAACTCTGCTCCACAAACCCCAAAATCTTGATGCTATATTCCCCAAAATCCCAAAATTTTAGACTCTGACATGTTCCCGGCGCTGGCCCCACAACTATGCTTTTCACCGTTTCAGGACTTCGCACTTCGCGAGTTTGCAAGTCCTGATGCAAGGCTTTCGGGACTTTGTCTCACGAAACTCCGAAATGGTCAACGTGGTTGACTTCCACGTCGATGGTGTGCCACCTGTCAACTCTGTTATCTTCTGTGGCCCACACAATCCTTTTATCCCTCCAGGACTTCGCGTTTTGTGATTTCACGAGTCTTGTTGCCAAATTTTCGGGACTTCAATCTACGAAAACCCAAAATGGAAATCCACGGGTAGATCCAACGACTCTTGTTGGCTTGGATCTATGACCCTACTCCTCTTGAGCTTAGAACCTTTGGGAATACTCACCGTAACTCCCCTGCTCACCGTAACTTCGTGATTTCTCCTCAGAGAATTTTGACCGTCCATTCTTCCTCTGAGAACCTCTGCACAAACTAAACAAGGTATCTCTCTCCATGGAACTCATCCTCCTACGGTCCCTCGTCACTAAGCCTTCCTTCAAACTTCCAGGGTGCTTGGCCTGTCGCCTTCCTTCGACTCCTTCGAAGGTCCAAAATCCTTCTGAGCTTCCTCCAACTCTGAGCCTTTCAGAAAACTCCTTGCACACACTCCTTGTGGCAGACTTTCAAACACTTCAGGTGTTTGACTCCCTTCGACTCTACACACACCTGCAGCAGCAATCTCTCAATACTTCGCTAAGGTTTGCAACCCTGAGACTTTACTCATCCTGCGCACTCCTTGCACGGCTCCAGTACCTGACTGCACTTCTGAGTGAATGAGAAACAAAATCTATCTAGTCTGATTTTTCAGAGACAAACCTCTGAACCCTTCGTCAACGCACTCCTTGTGGACAATTCAACAACACTCCTTGCAAGAACTCTTGCTCAGATAGAGAAACAATTGAAACTCATTTCCCTTACTCTCTCTCTCTCTCAGGTTTCAAACATTCAACAAGAAACCATTCATACATAGCATAAAAGCAACTGCATGACAGAAAGAGTAAAACATTCATGAGCATAACATTCAAAGATGCATACACAGAGAATATTTGAACATCATGAGTCTGAATCAAAACCTTCTTGTATTAATTCATAATTTCTGTACATGGAGTTCGGTTACACAACTCTCTTCTCTTTTCTTCTATGCTCTTCATAATCTATAATGTTACAATACACAATGAGGGTGTCTATATCTCGTTTCCCTCTCTCATTCTAAACTATCTAATCTAGCATTAAATTCTATCTACTTGCATTAACTACCATAAATTCCTTCTACCTACTAAGGAAGAGAGAAGATCGCTCAAGGTCCGTTTACATTTTACAAGTGTGCTCCTTCTTAATGACTTCATTAATATTTTAAGACATTTTCAAAATTTGTGTTGGGCACTTTTCCAGTTGTCCGTTGTCTCTGCGCTGGCTCGCTTGAGATGCTCCTGCATCATACTCCCTGGCTTGAAAATTTTCATGGGATCCTGTCCATGAGCTCGCGTATGGTTTGTCCATGCCTCTGGATCTCTGCTTCGTTCTCCCAGCTGGCATCTTCAACTGGATGGCCCTTCCACTTGATCAAATATTCAAATTATTTCTTTCACTTGGTCTTCTTGCTGACCCTTTTGTCCAGTATGTGCTCCATCTGCGGTTTATCTGCAACTGGCATTTTCTTTGTCCACTGGACCTCTGCCTGTTCATTTCCTGTCCTTGCTTCCTGAAATTTATATGGGTACAAATCTAAGATATTGAATATCGGAGAAATTCCGATCCCATTTGGTAATTCAATCTCGTAAGCATTTTCGCCAAATTTCTTTAAGACCTTACATGGTCCGATTTTCTTCATATTCAACTTATTATGTGTTCCTCTTGGGAACCTTTCCTTTCTTAAATGTGCCAAAACCAAATCACCAACCTCAAACTGAAGTTGTCTCCTGTGCTGATCTATTCTGTGCTTATATTCCTGGCTCGAACTTTGCAAACGCTCCTTCACCTGGCTGTGAAGTTCCTTCATCGCCTCTGCGAATTCTTCTGCACTAGCGCTCCTAGTTGCAATATGTTCTGAATCTCTCATCTCAAAAATTCCTCTCGGCTGTATGCCATAGAGAATCTGAAATGGACTCTTCCCTGTTCTCCTGTTAACTAAGTCGTTATAAGCAAATTCTTCCTGTGGTAATATGTTGTCCCACTAGCAATGGTGTTCTGTCACCAAGCTTCTCAGCAAGTCTCCTAGACTCATATTCACCACTTATGTCTGTCCATCTGTCTGAGGATGATAAGCCGAGCTAAATGACAAATTAGTTCCCAGCTTCTTCCATAAGGTCCTCCAAAAGTGCCCTATGAACTTTGTGTCTCGATCCGAAACTATGCTCCTTGGTAAGCCGTGAAGTCAAATGACTTCTTTGAAAAACAGATTCGCAATGTGAGTTGCATCATTGGTCTTCTGACATGGAATGAAGTGTGCCATCTTGGAAAATATATCCATCACCACAAATATTGAGTTGAAACCCCTTTGTGTTCTTGGCAACCCCAATATGAAATCCATGCTGACTGCATCCCATGGCCTCTCCGGTATGGGCAATGGTTGATAAAACCCTGCATTATGTTTCCTTCCCTTCGAATGCTGGAAAATTTTACATCTGTCCACATATCTCTTGACGTCTGCTCGCATTCCCGACCAAAAATATGACTCGTTCAACTTCGCGAATGTCTTTTCGTGACCAAAGTGCCCTGCGAATTATCCACTGTGTTTTTCCTTCAGCAAATTCTCCCTCATGGAGCATTTCGGAATACAAAGTTGATTACCTTTAAACAGTAATCCTTCTTGGATCATGTATTCTGTCCATTTGCTTCTATCTCTGAGAATTGAATTCTCAGTTTCTTCATATGCCTCCTTAAAATTTGGATCATCCCTGTACATGTCCCCGAGGTCATCAAAACCAAATGTTTTGACTTTGAACTCCTGCAATAGCAAACACTTCCTTCTCAAAGAATCAACAACTTTGTTAGCAGTACCAAAAATATGTTTAATCACAAAAGTGAAATTTTGCATATATTCAACCCATTTAACATGTCTCTAATTCAACTTTTCCTGTTGAGTCACAAACTGCAATGTACGATTGTCACTGTATAAGACAAACTCCTTCGGGATCAAGTAATGCCTCCATTTCTTCAATGCCTGTATAATAGCATAAAATTCCTTATCATAAGTGGAGTATTTCACTTTCGCTTCATTCAGCTTCTCGCTGAAGTATTCTATTGGCCTATCCTCTTGACTCAAGACTGCTCCTATTGCAAATCCACTTGCATCACATTTCACCTGAAATGTCTTTTGGAAATCCGGCAACAACAAAATTGGTTGTTCCGTAATCTTCCTCTTCAACAGATTAAAACTCTGTCAGCCTCTTCTATCCAGTGAAAAGAATTGTGTCTTTTCTTCACTGTATCCATCATCGGTGCACGAATCCCACTGAAATTCCTGATGAATTTTCGGTAGAAACTATCCAATCCATGAAAACTTTTCACCTGAAAGGTATTTTTCGGTGATGGCCAATTCTTGATTACCTCCACCTTATCTGGATCCATCCTCAACTCATCTACAGAAATAACAAACCCCAAATAAATGAGCTCTGTCTTCATGAATGAGGACTTCTTCATGTTTATCAATAGCTTCTCCTGCTGTAACCTCTCCATCACTGTAGCCAAATGTTTCAAATGCTCAGCCACTGTTTTACTGAAAACCAGTATGTCATCCAGATATACGATAACAAATTTTCCGATGAACTCCTTTAGGACTTCGTTCATCAACCTCATGAAGGTACTCGACACATTTGTTAAGCCAAATGACATAACAAGCCATTAATACAACCCTTCGTTGGTTTTGAATGTTGTCTTCCACTCATCACATTCTCTCATGCGAATCTGATGATAACCGCTTTTCAAATCAATCTTTGAAAAGAATTTTTCTCCACTCAAGCAATCCATCAGATCATCCATCCTTGGCAATGGAAATCTGTACCTGATGGTTATCTTGTTAATCGCCCTCGAGTCAGTACACATCCTCCAACCTTCATCTTTATTTGGACTGAGTACTGTCGGAACAACACATGGACTCAAGCTTTCCCTAACCAATCCTTTGTCCAAAAAATCTTGGACTTGTCTTTTAACCTCTTCATTCTCTTGCGGCGCCAATCTATACGAGGCTTTGTTTGGAAAACTAGATCCTCGTATGAGATCAATATGATGACTCACACTTCTGATGGGTGACAATGAACGAGGTAATTCGTCCACTACTATGTCAGCGAATGCTTCCAGTAGTTCCTGAACCTCTTCTGGTAAATCATCTACTCTTGTGCTGGTCAAAACAATTTTCAGTTTTCTGACCACAATGAATTGTGGTTCTTCCTTCTTCTTAACCTCTATAAGAAGTTCCTTCCCACTCATGAGAAGTACAATGTTACTTACTTCCGGTTTCACCTCCTTATCCTTAATTGGAAGCAACATGTGAGTTCTCTCATTCTTCTCTAGGGTGTATGTGTTCATTCTCCCATCATGAATCACATTCCTGTCATATTTCCATGGTCTACCCAGCAATAGATGACAAACATCCATGGGAATAACATCACAGAGTATCTTATCATTGTATCCTCCTATCTTAAATTCAACTAAACATTGTTTAGTGACAGTTACCTGATGTCCTTTTTGTAGCCACGAAACTCTGTATGGGCTTGGATGATCAATCGTCTCCAGCTCCAGCTTTTCTACCATCTCTGTAGAAACAAGATTATCTGTGCTACCACTATCCACAATGACCTTGCATACCTTGTCCTTGGTCTTGCAAGCAGTCTGGAAAAGTTTGTTTCTTTGGACTGAACTCTCCACCTCCTTCTCTGGTGTCAAAAGAGATTTTCGCATCATCCGCGATCTTCCGCCTTCAGCATCTTCCACCTCAATATCTCACCTCAGTGCTTCGTCTATGTGAGTCTCTCCTCCTTCTTTCTTTTTATCTCGACACTCGTAAGACTTGTGCCCATTCTTTCCACATGTGAAACATGTTATTACTCCACCTCTTCGTCTTCCTCTACCTCTGGTATGAGGAAAAGTATTATTATCAACACAATCTCCTCTCTGCTCAGTATGCTGCCCTCTCTGTTTAGTATATTTCCCTCGCTATGAGCTTCCACCTCTCTCAGTTCGAGTCTGAGGTTTCTTCCAGTCCTCCTTGGGCTTCTGATATTTATTCTGGGCAACTGATTTGCCTTTGGGATGACTTCTTCCTTGGCCCTGCTTTCGGCTCAGCTTCTCTTCAGCTTTTAGATCCATCTGATAAGCATCTTCCACCGTTCATATGGTTACCATGCTCATCTCATCATGAATGTCGTATCTCAGGCCATTCATGTATCTGACAACTTTTTAATCATTGCTCTCCCGATGACCTACCCTGATGTTCAGCTTGTAGAATTCTTCAGTGTATTATTTCACTGTCATCAGCTTCTGTCTCAGGTTCTACATCCTTCGAAACAGAGTAATCTGGTAACCCCTGGGGATGAATTTTGCCTTCATCTTTGCGATCATCTTGTCCCATCTTTTGATCTTTTGCTTGCCTTTGCAACATCTGTCATCTTGTAGTTCATCCCACCACAATGTTGCATGTCCCTTTAATCTTGTGACAACATGCTTGACCTTCTTGTCCTCTTCGACATCTTCATAGTCAAAGTATGTGTCTAGAGCTCTAATCCAATCTAGAATCTCCTCTGCATCTAGAATTCCCTCATAAACTGGAATATCCATTTTCGCTCTTGCACCCATTTTTGCAATAGCTCTAATTAAGTGTTCGTTTTCTGCATCTTTGGCGGCAAATTCTTCTTCATGTTCAGCCTCAATTTCACTTTCAGAATCACTAAGATTCCCAACACTGACTGTACATCTCTACGTTGTCTCCATGTCCTCAAGTATAGCATGTAAATCATACATTTCTCTTTCCATGGATGGATCATGCATCTGCCTACCCCTTCTTCTCGGCATTTCCCTCTCCTCTGGTGGATTGGGTGTTTGTCTATCCCTTCTCCTTGGAGGCATGGTGAATTATCTTTTTCTCTGCTACAAAAAGAAAATAACCTTTCTGAGCTCTGATACCAAAACCTGACGCAGCCCTCCCTAACCCGCGGGTCAGGAAGTCCACGTACATAGGATCTTCCCCCTTACACTGGCCCGAAGAGATTTGCAATGGATCTTCTATTTCCCTTTCGAGAAATCCGCACCCACACTCAACTTCAATAAATCCCCCTTGTACTTCGGGAGATTAGACTTCGCACTATCGTGAATCTTGTGGTCGAGCGTCTGGTCACTCAGACCCCCGAATCCCGAAACTCTGAAACTCTGATATCAACTCCAACTTTTCGGATTTTGTGAGTTCGCGAGTTGCAATGACATGCAACTCTGCTCCATGAACCCTAAAATCCCAATGCTATATTCCCTGAAATCCCAAAATGTTAGACTCTGACACGTTCCCGACGCTGGCCCCACAACTAGGCTTTTCACCGTTTCGGGACTTCGCACTTCGCGAGTTCGCAAGTCCTGATGCAAGGCTTTCGGGACTTCGTCTCATGAAACTTTGAAATGGTCAACGTGGTTGAATTCCATGTCAATAGTGTGCCACCTATCCACTCTGCTATTTTTTGTGGCCCACACAATCCTTTTATCCCTCCGAGACTTCGCGTTTCGTGATTTCGTGAGTCCTGTTGCCAAATTTTTGGGACTTCAATCTACGAAAACCCAAAATGGAAATCCACGGGTAGAGCCAACGAATCTTGTTGTCTTGGATCTATGACCCTACTCCTCCTGAGTTTAGGACCTTTGGGAATACTTGCCGTAACTCCCTTGCTCTTCCATGTGATCTAATGGTTCACGGAACTTTGCGATTTCTCCTCAGAGAATTTTGACTGTCCATTCTTCCTCTGAGAACCTCTGCACAAACTAAACAAGGTGTCTCTCTCTGTGGAACTCGTCCTCCTACGGTCCCTCGTCACTAAGCCTTCCTTCAAACTTCCAAGGTGCTTGGCCTCTTGCCTTCCATCGACTCTTTCGAAGGTCCAAAATCCTTCTGAGCTTCCTCCAACTCTGAGCCTTTCAGAAAACTCCTTGCATGCACTCCTTGCGACAGACTTTCAAACACTTCAGGTGTTTGACTCCCTTCGACTCTGCACACACCTGTAGTAGCAGTCTCTCAATACTTCGCTCAGGTTCGCAACCCTGAGACTTTACTCAACCTGCGCACTCCTTGCATGGCTCCAGTGCCTGACTTCACTTCTGAGTGAATGAGAAACAAAAGCTATCTAGTCTGAGGTTTCAGAGACAAACCTCTGAACCCTTCGTCAACGCACTCCTTGCAGACAATTCAACTGCACTCCTTGCAGGAACTCTTGCTCAGATAGAGAAACAATTGAAACTCATTTACCTTACTCTCTCTCTCTCAGGTTTCAAACATTCAACAAGAAACCATTCATACATAGCATAAAAGAAATTTCATAACAGAAAGAGTAAAACATTCATGAGCATAATATTCAAAGATGCATACACAGAGAATATTTGAACATCATGAGTCTGAATCAATACCTTCTTGTATTAATTCAGAATTTTTGTACATGGAGTTCGGTTTCATAGCTCTCTGCTCTTTTCTTCTATGCTCTTCATAATCTCTAATGATACAATACACAATGAGGGTGTCTATATCCAGTTTCCCTCTCTCATTCTAAACTGTCTAATCTAGAATTAAATTCTATCTACTTGCATTAACTACCATAAATGCCTTCTACCTACTAAGGACGAGAACGGATCGCTCAAGGTCCGTTTACATTTTACAAGTGTGCTCCTTCTTAATGACTTCATTAATATTTTAGGACATTTTCAAAATTTGTGTTGGGTGCTTTTCCAGCTGTCCATTGTCTCCGCGCTGACTCACTTGAGATGCTCCTGCATCAGCTTCCCTGGTAGGTATAGTCATAACTTTCTTTCTTTTCAGAGTAATCAATCAATCAATCTCTCTACAGAATAGTTATGTGGAGTTTTAGCATCTTCAATGTAGCCTAATCATTAGAGAAAAGTTAGGTGGAGTTTTAGCATCTTCAATGTAGCCTAATCAATAGAGAAAATAGCATCTTCAATGTAGCCTAATCATAGGCTGGGAGAACGTGAGGTGGCTAGACAATGAGGTGGTGAAGAGTTGGTGGTGAGGTGATGGCATTGACTGTATAACATCTATTGTAGTGAGGAGCTATGATTATAAGAAATTGGCAACGAGTAGATGTATCAAATGCAACGACTAGAGGAGAGCATCCACTCGAACAAGTTTTATACCAATTTGGTATCTAGATTATTATTATTATAAATATCATGAATATGAATATTTGAATAAACAATTAAATCATAACATAAATGTATGGTCATGTTACCGATCATTATAGCATTATAACATAAATGTATGGCCATGTTACCAATCATTACAGCTCCGAGAATAAGATTTCAAATGCATATCTCGAAGATCTCAAATACTTAAGTTGAGGAAAAATAAAATATAAATGATTAAAAAAATATGTTTTTAAAGAAACTTTGATGCAAGGTACATATTAATATGAATTCGGGTAACTGCAAACTAATATGCAGTCAACTTACGAACTCATTTGCAAGCCAATATACAGTCAACTACCAACTCATTTCTATATACATGACTTTGCAAGCCAATATACAGTGAACTACCAACTCATTTCTATATACATGAATTCGAATTCAACATGTATAATAAATATATGAATTAAGTATTTTTCATATATGAATTTAGCAAAATCAACCATACATATATATTAAAAACATTATGAAATTTTTATATAAAAAATAGGTTAGTTATGTATAATTATGAGTAAAATATAAATACTAAAAACATTATTATAATTTTAATTTAAAAAAATAGGTTAGCTATGTAGATTTTTGAGTAAAATGTAAATACCCATGTATTCACCATCTCATTATTATATTATACTTTGGCTTATTTTTCATTAAGAAATGATTTGATAAATGATTAGGAAAATGTATATATTTTTTCTTTATGTATACATAGTTACCCATTTTTTATATGAATAAGATAAAGTGGTTAATGTGATACCATATTATTTGAATTTTTAATTATTAATTTTATTTGATAATTTTAATTGTTTTTACAAAAGAAAAATTGGTTTATTGACCAAATCCTAAATGCAAAACTTTATTATTTTATGAAAATAAACACATGTGGAAAAAATGGTACATTTGAAGAACTTCTTAAAGGGGGAGTTAGGAATAGAAAAAGGTTGGCCAAGTGGCAAGTTATGGATTTAACTCAACTTCAGAAAGACATATTCCATATTTATAGGAGAATCTGTGAACATCTGACAGGTGGTGAATGAGCACGAGGTAAATTTATAGCTCAAGAAAAGTATGCACAAACTGAAGTTAGAACCCAAAATTTTGCAAGAGGCCATGTAGGCAGCCCCTTAGATTCTGAACTCAGCTCTAGGGTGACAGAGGTTGACTGAGACTCTAGTCTAAGGTTGGGAGGAAGAGGGTCTTCAACATGTGGTTTCCCCAAGTTCGAGGTTTGACTTCCTTGTCATGAATATGTTTATCTAAATGTTTACTTGGTTTTACTGTGGCCAAAATCATTGATTATAAATAATAAATAACAATAATAGATTTAAATGCTTATTATGAGATGATAAATGCATATAATAAGTTTCATACACAAAAATTGTGAAAGAAAAACAAAATTTATTTTGATTCTAGATGTGTGAACATAATTGTTTTCCCATTAGTAAATCATTAAAACTCATAGATAAAACCTAGTACTAAAATAGAGATTATTGGATAGGAAACATGTATTGAAGAGAGAGAGTTTTGACAAGATACAATGTATAAAATAAAAAGGAAATTGTTATGGATTAAACATATTCCAATCAGATACAGTATATATTTTGAAAGGGAATTTATAGATTAAACAAAGTACACTATATATATTTAGAAAGGGAATCATTATAGATTAAACAGAGTCCAACAAGTCACATTGTATATATATATATATATATATATATATATATATATATATATATACCCCTTTCGTGATATATTCAACGGAGTTTAACAAGTAATAACTACTTATATCATTACAAGGAAACAATGCGAATAAATTGAGTTTAACAAAGAGATAAATAACGATTATTTATAACTAAAAAGCTATCATAAAAAGAGTACACAACATTACAACATTGTAAAATGCAACACTCCTAAGTCACGAACTTTCTTGAATAATTATATAAAAAAATATTTTGGACGACTAGCTCGATCGAGTGTAATAACAGAGCAGTCACATGTTCTTATGCCAAACTCAAAAATAGTTAAGTAATGGAACCCGAATACCTTTCCAAGCAAGGGTATTTCTGAGTCTCCATGGTACCAACCTCCTTGGTATCTTCACCATCACGGCAAACAAGTTAGAACGATGTACACATTCATTTAATCAATAAAATCCACACCTAAAAATAGAGAGGAACTTACCATGGTTGTACAGAATGCCTTGGTATTCTTTTCTGTCACTTTTGAACCACACCCGAGTGTACAGGGTTGTCAAATAGTTGATGGGTATCCCTCACAGCAATAAAAGGGCCCATAATTAGTTAAATATCCAAGAATAAGAACGTAATTCATGACGCCATTATAGAATATTAAACAAAAAGAAAATTACTACTCGGTGTGAACATCGCATTTTTTTTTAATAGGAGTCTTAACTAAGTTTAGGAAAAATAAATGATTGGAGAAGGTTTTAATCATAGACATAATGAGAAGAGTAAAGAAAAGGAATTATAATATCTATTGTAAAACATGTTACAGTATATCAGACCTTAGATTCATATAATAATCGAGTTTCGAACAATAAATTCCCTAAGGTCCAAGGGGAAAACCATTTGGACCATAGGATAACTGGAAGCGAGAATCACCGCATCAGAAAAATACATCTTATTATAGGAACAAATTTATATAGTATACATAGAGATAAGAAGTTTGTCAAGATAAATATTACAGATACATGTTTTAACCATAACAGGCAGAATAACATGACATTGAACTAACAATTTGAATGGATTGGATAGTAAACTAGAATCATAAAACCTACGAATCATACAACAAACCAGAACGGGTAATGAAGGTTAAATCTATTACCAGTAAGCGACAATTTCGACCAACCAACTACAACCCAGCATGCCCTGACTCTTGCACAAATAATTCCACCGTAAAACAAAATAAGGTTCTGAACAATCATACATCCATACCGTAACTCAAGGAACTCTCAAAGGATACGAGAATGTCCTGTAAAAACTTAAAATCCATCAGGATGAGTGTAGGCATAGAGGAAACAAAACTATGAAATGTGAAACGAGCCAAGTTAGGAATGGGTCGGAAGGGTTAAGGTGCTGACAGGAAAAACCTTAAACACATGTAAGTGATATGACTCTACACGTATACTTCCTCAGGACAGGTGCTGAGGAAATATCCTCGAGATAGTAACCCCCACAGGTGGTGCATGCAGGGTCGTTGCATGTTAAATACTGTAACATCCCGCTCTGGCACACTGAGAAAACTTATTATTTGAGGACACTTGCTCGCAAGTGATATGGACTTTTCTGATGTTAAAACATTTATACTTGATTATGATGTGTTATGATAGACAACATGATGTTTTACTATTTGATGTAGACAGGTGCTATTGACTCAGTTGTATTGAGTGTGCAGGGTTTTGGACCTTGAGGATGCAGAGGCATTGATGGAAACCCTTGGACTCCGGATTGAGTCAGGGAGTGTGATGTTTGGGTTGATTTATTTACTGTGATATTTCATTGATTTGATGATTTGATGTTGACATGTTCTGACATGATTGTCGATGATCCAGGCTGACGATAGCTTGTCGACCAGACTCACATATGGAGTAAAGGGGCCACACACGATTTCTAGAGAGGTTGAGGGAGAGGGGTGGATAGTAGCCCTACCACCGCCTACTAGCACTCCCTCCGTGGATCGAACTGTAGGTTAACGATTACCTAGTTCGAGAGGATCCACGATGCCATGAGGGCAGACTGTGATAGTCGCTCACGATGATTCTAAGGGGCTCGCAATAAGGTGGGGGCCTTATTCCTTAGAGCCCTTAGTCTCCCACAAGTTCACCTGGCAGAGTGTTGACTCCAGGGGTTATATATGTCTACCAATCAGTCCAGTTGGCGAGTGGCACCCTTGGAGCACGTGGTGCATCCTGA
>ML780333.1:634339-673314 GCA_009831015.1 Picea engelmannii
TTTGGTTTTAAAAAAAAAAAAGAAAAGAAAGGGAATAATAAAAATAGGGAAATGAGCCTTTAATAAATTTAAAGAAAATAATGTTGGAGAAACGTGGGGGATGAATGACACTTGTACAATAGAGAATTTTTTAGGGTTTTTATTAAAACTTAAATTAAATGTGATTAGGGCAAGAGGGGGTCTCAAAACTCTATAAAAGAAAGGGGGATGAGGGGAAAAGAGGATGGGTTGTTAGGTATCGTTATGCTGCCGAATTTGGATTGGACAGATTGCTTGTGAGGAGTTGGAATTTTCTCAGCTGGGATTAGAGTGGTAGCTCAGCCTTGAGAGGCGAGATGGGAAGCTAGGTATACCATCTGGACTGTGTGTGGCCCCTTTGCGACTCGGGGGGCTAAGGGGGAAGTAGAGTACCCCTACCGATTGGCTGGGAGGTACAGGTGTAGTCTCGACGGTCGGTGAGCGGGAGCGGCACGGAGCTCCAGTGCGGGATTGTGTCTTCAGGTTATTCTTCGTCGGTCACAGGTACGCAAGTAGGTTTGTTGTTTTAATAATAATGTGAAATGATTAAAGTTGTATATGAACCCCTCTCTACGTTTGGTTAAAAGATTTCTCGGCAATGCTGCTATACATCTCTACGTTGTGTTCTTGCTAAAATATTGCTATAATGAAGTTCGCTTGGAAATTGTAATGAACTTTAGGAATGATATTTTACACTCTAAAACTTACTTACCACAGTTATATTCAGATCTGGCAATAAGGCCTTTGTTAAATGAATGGTTGTGAGTTAATACATTTCTTTAAAAAAAAAAACTGTTGTCTCTTACCTCTGCGAATGAAGTTATTTACCTCTGTTTTAATAGATAAGAAAATAAAATTTTGATTGGGTCGTTCTACTGTCGGGGCAGTTCCCAGGTTACCCTTGTTTGCAATCCTTTTTTTGCTGTGCTGGAAGGGCGTTTTCGACTACCATTGGCATTTTTCAGATGGGACTGTGGGCATTGACTGTGCACGTGGGTTTTTTTTTTTATTTTGATTGTGGGCATTTATAGATTACGGAGGGGCGTTCTCATCATTCAATCCGTATAGACCATTGAATTTTCCCATCGTTAAAAGAACAGGGTATTTGGTTTGGTTAATCTGATTCAGTAGTTGGCAAGCGACTGTTCGAATTGGAGATAGGTTAATTGCGGGGATGGCAACATTATAAAATTTAATCTGAGTCCAAGAAGAGACTAATTTGTTTTGGGTAAAGTCTGAACTCTTTCCGGAGGGATTCAGAGAATAAAACTCGCATCCTGTCCTTGATGAAATTTTTGTCATTTAATATTGCCGCTTTAAATAGTGAGTTTATTTCAAGGGAAACTCGTGACTACAGTAATGTTGATTCGAGAGAATTGTGAATCACACTTAATAATAGTAATAAAGACTGGATATACAGGATAACCACAAATTTGAATTCGAAGGTAATAGTTCACTGCAGTGCCATATTACAGATTACTGTATTGGTGTTCGCTAGTGTTTAAGGCAACGAATAACTAAGGAGAACGGGATTCGATTAATTGTAATCTGAAAATCAGAGGAGGAATATTTTCCCACAATTTCGACTTTGACGTCCCTTGTTACCTTCCTTTCCTTTTATTTCTTGATTTGAATTCGATAACTTTTTTTTATGTGGCTAGAATGGTGAATTCAATTAAATAAAATTTCATACTATGTAAGTGTCCAGAGGTATTTCAGGTATTGAAATCGTGTGCACCATCCGCGGACGTCCCTTCCACGAAATTTCTGGGCGGTGGTTTGTTTTTCTTTTTCCGGCCTGCGTTTTACAGCCACGTTTTACCCTTACGTTTATTACTTTCCCGCGTTTCTCTTCGTGGGTATGTTCACTTAGAAATTGTCGCCGGGTAAATAGAGAGAGAATCTCACCTGCTTATGGCCTTCACCCCTCCAGTCGGTTCCTTGATGCCTGTAGACAGCTGTCACCTTGGTACCCCGAGGTGAGTTAGACACTTGTTGATTGTAGCGAGTTAATAAGGTCTCCATGATTTTTCCTGCTTTGTCATATTCAGTATTGTTAGTAATACCATATCTGATAGGATTTTGTTAGATTCTGTCTCATTATTAAATACCATGTTATAGTTTTTGAATTACTGAATGGTAGCCGCTGCATTATCTTAGTTAAATGCTTCCTTAAATGTAAATGGCCAGGAGATGGAGATGAGGTTAAACTCAGAATTTGTTGTCAGGTTGAGGCTATCTAATATTAGCAACAGTAGCAACATCACTTACTTTATTTAGTTAACTTTTCACAGAGCAAACTACTTCATTTTCGTTAAGCATTAATAACAGCATTCTGCTTATTTGTAATCAAGGAATATACTTATTTAGATAACATTTCATACAGCATAGTGCTTCGTTTTTTTATTATCTAAAAACAACAATCTACATCCTTTCCATAAAGGCAATCTACCTTATTTTAGGTAACAATCCATTATCATCAATTACTTATTTAGTTAGTGTTTAACAATATCAAGCTGCTTATTTTAGTCAATGTTTTAATTGAGGTTAATGTAAAGCAATGAATGTTAATATATGGTATTGTGATGTAATGGAATTGTTAACACGTTAATTGAAACGTTATTTATTTGCGATGTTATGGGAACATAAAATGAAAAGAGGTTATTTTATTAGTTATGTTACTGAAAATTTCATGTGTTGTTGATGAATTAAATTGGTAGTGTAATGCGTAAAGGCATTGAGGCTTTATAAGTTCATGCTTAAAACCTTCTCAGGAATTATAGGTTAACGCTTAACACTTTGATGCTATATAGTTTAATTCCTTAAAACCTTTATTACTTGTAGTATAATGCTTCTAAATTTTTAATGCTTAATTAGTGTTATTGCTTTAATGATTATGCTTTAAAAGTTTTTATTGCATGGATTGATTCGCTTGTGATAAAGGCGAGTTATTTGCTTCTTGGTTATTTAATGGTTGCTTCTCGTTTAATAGTTTAAATGGTTGCTGGCTAGTTGGGGAAGTTTTAGGATTAAAACGGGTATGCATATTTCACATGCTAGACTAGGTAGCCCTGAATGTCTTTCGATTTAGACCTTAGACTTGTGCGCAATAGGAATTTATGTGTAAATGATTGATGGATCCCAATACTTTCTTGCATTATAGACTTATTAATTATGATTGGAATAACAACCCTTGCACCAAGTAGATAGAATGAAGGTTTTAATGCGCCATTAAATATTGTTGATGATGGATTGATTTAGAGCCATATTATTACTGTGTGGTTAATTAAAGTTAATGTGTGATGTTTAACAGTAAGAAGTGCTCTCACACTTGGTTAATTGGAATTTTCCAAAATCACCATGGTATGATATCAAACTCCTCGATCTGATAAAGCTAGTCACTCCGTATATAAGTCTGTGTATGTGATTATTTTTCCGTGTAAGGAATCCAGTGTCGTATCAAGAGTCTCGGGCCCTTTAAAGGTAGGGTTTCCACTCTTGCAACACACCTGATGGAGATTACTATTTTCTGCCTGAGAATTCGGCCAAGAGCCTATCTGACCTTCTCTCTCTCCGGAGCAGAGAACTAAGATTAAACGCCCTGCTTTCCTGTGCAGAAATAGTAAAATTTACTGTTATGGATTCTTCCTTATGCCTATGTCGTTTACATGCTTGCAGTTACTTGTTGTGCACCTTATGTCTTCTTGTTGTGATCATTGTGGTTGCGTCTTCTTAGTCGTCGGGTGGCGACGTAGGGTCAAGTGTGTCTGTTTCCTCTTTACATGCACGCACACACCTTAGAAAAAAATAATAATAATAATTTGCACCTATTACAGAGTAGTTGTTGTAACGAAAAGGAGGTCTGTTGCATATGGTATCAGAGCGGGTTCGACCCGCGACTTGGGATTCTCTACGGCTTCCGTGACATGATTTGATTGAGTATATTGTTGTTGATCGAGTTGATTGTGTGCGTGCAGGTAATCATGGTTAGAGGACGCCGCGGAGGAAGACGACGGGGTGCTAGGGGAGGAGGCGTGATGCCTCCAGTTGCATCCACGCCTAAGGGTTCTAACCCCCAGGGAGGCGAGCAGGTTCTCGGACAGGAGAAGATAGCCGTTGGAGATGTGGTCGAGATGATGAGGTCCTTTCAGCGCATGTCTGAGGCACTGATCAGCCGATTGGACAGAGACGAGGCCAGGGCGCCAGCACCCGTTGAGGTTCCGCCACGCGCACAGACCGTTACAGGTAGCATTCACCGTGAACTCGAGAAGGTAAAATTTCTCGAGTTCTTTGGTGCCCTGGATGGCGCTGTCACCGAGGCATGGTTGGAGAATATGGCGATGTGCTTCGCACTTTGCGATTATACCTCCAACATGAAGGTCCGCATGGCGGTCTTTCAACTGAAGGGGAGCACTCTTCTATGGTGGAAGATGCTCCTGCCGCAGCTGAACATGGTCGTTGAAGACGTGTCATGGGAACTGTTTGAGGAACGGTTCCGAGAGAGGTACCTTTCAGAGGAATTCATTGAGCGTCAGCTCAATGAGTTCAACGCATTACGACAGGGAGGTCGTACGGTGCCTGAGTACGAGGCACGTTTTATGGAGCTGCTCCAGTATGCTCTGCACCTTAACACAGAGAAACTCAAGGTCAACCGGTTCGTGTTTGGCCTTAACGGCAACCTGCATGAAAATGTTAGGATCTTGATGCCTCAAACCTTGCACGACGTTGTCCAAAAGGTCCTCATAGTAGAGGAGGAGCTTATCAATGGGGGTCAGACCAGGACTCCAGCGAGACCCACAGGGCAGAGTTCATCTGGCACACCGCATCATTAGACACCAGCGAGGCATCCACCAGGATATCGTGGCTTCCAGAAGGGATCCACTTTTGCTACACCCCGACGACTGTTGCCTCAACAGTGGACACCTTATCGAGGACCACAACACCAACAGCAGCGTCGCCTGCAGCAGCAGCAGTTTAGGCCATTTTCAGCAGAACAAACCAGGGTTTCAGGCTGGTGGGCAGTCATCTTCTACTTTGGGTACCCGGACTACGGGGCCGAAGAAGGGGTGTTGGACGTGTGGGGAGCCACACTACCAACGTGACTGTCCGGTGGAGAGGACCAGGGCGTCTGGATCAGCCGGACCCACTACAGTGGGAGATATGAGAAAGGCCCATCGGATTCATGCAGCGGTGAATAACCACCAGGCAGAGCACCAGTCGACTGTGCTCAAGACGACAGGTACTGTCGCTAACCAGACCCTTAGTATTTTGATAGACCCAGGTGTTACTGAGAGTTTCATTTCTAGTGCAGCGCTAAAAAGGATTAAGTTAAAGGCAGTCGAAAAGGATGAGTTTAGCTTCATGGAGATGGCTTTGGGAGCCAAACATAAGGTTGGAGGAAAGTTTATGGGTTGTGCCCTTAACCTGGGAGAGTTTGTCACAAGGGTCAACTTGTACGTCACGATCTTAGGATCGTATGACATCATGATCGGTATGGATTGGTTGGAATCACATGAGGTGATACTCAACTGTAAGACAAAACGGTTGAGCTTGGTCGATGATGAAGGACAGAGACGTCTGATTGTAGGACGGAACCAGGGAGTATCCCTGAGGTTCGTCTTTTCCTTACAGCTACGGAAAAGTATGCGCAAGGGGTGCAAACTTTATGCGATCCTTGCGCTAAACGAAAAGGGAGTAGCGGAAGGTCTAGAACACCTTCCGGTGGTGAAGGAGTTTGCGGACGTATTTCCAGAGGAGTTACCTGGGATTCCGCTGGAGAAAGATTTGGAGTTTACTATAGACTTGAAACCGGGGAATGAACCGATAGCAGGAACGCCTTATCGGATGTCGACCCCGGAGTTGCAAGAGTTGAAAATGCAACTAAAGGAGTTGCTGGACCTGGGACTGATACGCCCTAGTGTGTCACCGTGGGGTGCACCGGTTATTTTCATACGAAAGAAGGATGGATCATGGAGGCTTTGCATTGACTACCGTCAACTGACAAGGCTACGATCAAGAATTAGTATCCCTTACCAAGAATTGATGATCTTTTCGATCAAATGAAGGGTGCGACGGTGTTCTCCAAGATCGATTTGCGATTAGGGTATCACCAGTTATGGATCAAGGAGGATGACGTCACTAAGACTGCCTTTAAGATGAGATTTGGACATTATGGATTTACTGTTTTACCATTTGGACTGACAAACGCCCCAGGGGTATTCATGAGTTTGATGAACGGGGTGTTCCGCGAGTACTTGGACAAGTTCGTCCAAGTATTCATTGACGATATCTTGATCTACTCTCAAACGACAGAGTAGTGACGAGCACTTGCGCTTGGTACTACAGTGTCTACAAGAGCACAAATTGTATGGGAAGTTGTCCAAATGCTCTTTTTATCAATCGAGGATTCACTACCTAGGGCATGTCATCTCCGGCGAAGGTATCGTCGTGGATCCAGCCAAGGTTGAGGCTATTATGGAATGGCCTGCGTCGACGAACATCACAGAAGTGCGTAGTTTTATGGGTTTAGAAGGATACTATCGACGGTTTGTCGAGGGATTTTCAAAGATAGCAAATCCGATCATGGAATTGTAGAAGAAAAACAAGAAGTTTGTTTGGACCGAGAAATGCGCGGAAGCATTTCGGAGGCTTAAGGAGTTGTTGACGACAGCACCGATACTAAAGGTCCCTGACATGGACGTGGACTTCTTGGTATGCACTGATGCATCCAAGGAAGGTTTAGGCGGAGTCTTGATGCAAGACGAACGAGTGATTGCTTACATTTCGAGGAAGTTGAGAAGGCATGAGGAGAACTACGCGACACACGACTTGGAGTTATTAGCCATCGTATATGCCTTGAAGGTTTGGAGTCACTACCTTGTTGGACGAAAATTTGAATTAAACATTGATCATTGTGGACTACAACACATTTTTACACAAAGTGACTTGAACGCATGACAACGGCGTTGGTCGGAATAGCTTAGCGAGTACGACTTCGAGATTACTTACATAAAGGCAACAGTGAACAGAGTGGCGGATGCCTTGAGTCAGAGGCCACGCATCTTTTCGGTGTTACCTCTTCAGACAAATCTACGTGAGAAGATTCTCACTTTACAGCGTGATGATGACTGGTACAAAGAAGTCGAGGATTTTATCGGACAAAACACAATGATGGTACCACGATTTGAGGGATATTCATTTGATAGCGATGGTTTATTGAGGTTTATAGGTCAGATTTACGTACCTCCAAACGACGAGTTGAGGATGTTGATCCTGAGCGAGGCTCATAGAGCAGTTTACATGGCTCACCTGGAAGTCACGAAGATGAGGGCATACCTTAAACCCTTATTCTTCTGGAAGGGAATGAAGGCCGACATAGTCAACTTTGTGGCTAGATGTCTAGAGTGTCAGCAGGTAAAGGCTGAGCATAGACACCCGACAGGTTTACTTCAACCACATGCCATTCCAGAATCAAAATGGGAAGTTATTTCGATGGATTTTATTGTTGGATTGCCACTGACGGCAAGGAGACACGACTCGATTTTTGTAGTAGTAGACACTCTGATGAAGAGTGCTCACTTTATTCTGGTGTGTATGACGTATCAGGCACCTGACATAGCGAGAGTTTTCATCACTGAGATTGTGAGGCTGCATGGCATGCCTAAGAAGATTATATCCGATTGAGGATCGGTTTTTACTGGACGATTTTGGACGAGTTTCCAAGAGGCCTTGGGAACCCAACTTAATTTTAGTACTGTGTATCACCCAGAGACTGATGGGCAGACCGAACGCACGAATCAAACCTTGGAAGACATGTTGTGCATGTACGTGATGGACCAACAAAAGCGTTGGGAGGAATTCTTGCCTCTAGTAGAGTTCGCTTACAACAACAGTTACCAGAGCACCATTAAGATGGCGCTTTTTGAGTTTCTTTATGGGCGACCGTGTCATATGCCCTTGAGTTGGGATCAGCTTGAGGATAGGGTCCTGGTGGGACCATAAGCGATCCAAGAAATGGAAGAGCAAATGCAAACCATAAGACAAAGGATTAAAGAAGTGCAGGATCGACAGAAGAGTTATGACGATGCGCACCGAGTCGACCGTAGTTACGAGGTCGGCGATCGATTCTTCTTGTGGGTTAAACCGCATAAGAGTTCGATCAAGTTTGGAAAGGGAACTAAACTCTCTCCTAGGTTCGTGGGACCTTTCGAGATTGTGGAGAGAAAGGGGTCCGTGGCATATCGACTGGACTTGCCTGATTCTTTGAGGCGTATGCACGATGTTTTTCATGTATCTGTTTTGAGACATTATATTAGTGATCCTACACACGTGATTGACATGAGTTCCTTGCAGGTATCGGACGAGGGAGCGCTCACGGCTCAGCCGGTCCGCATCTTAGATCATCGCATTCGACAGTTACGACGTCGAACGGTAGATCAGGTCAAGGTCCAGTGGGACAGTTATAGTCCGCACTCGGTGACCTGGGAGGATGCATATGATATGTGCCAACAGTTTCCATTTTTTTTTGATAGATAGACTTATGATACTGTGATACCTTTATTTCGGCATTTATACTAAGAGACTTCGGGACGAAGTTTAGACCAAGAGGGGGTGTATGTAACATCCCGCTCTGGCGCACTGAGAAAACTTATTATTTGAGGACACTTGCTCGCAAGTGATCTGGACTTTTCTGATGTTAAAACATTTATACTTTATTATGATGCGTTATGATAGATGACATGATGTTTTACTATTTGATGTAGACAGGTGATATTGACTCAGTTGTATTGAGTGTGCAGGGTTTTGGACCTTGAGGATGCAGAGGCATCGGTGGAAACCCTTGGACTCTGGATTGAGTTAGGGAGTGTGCTATTTGGGTTGATTTATTTACTGTGATATTTCATTGATTTGATGATTTGATGTTAACATGTTATGACATGATTGTCGATGATGTAGGCTGACGATAGCTTGCCGACCAGACTCACATATGGAGTAAAGGGGACACACACAATTTTCAGAGAGGTTGAGGGAGAGGGGTGGACAGTAGCCCTGCCACCGCCTACTAGCACTCCCGCCGTGGCTCGAACTGTGGGTTAACGATTACCTAGTTCAAGAGGATCCACGATGCCATGAGGGCACACTGCGACAGTCACTCACGATGATTCTAAGGGGCGCGCAATAAGGCGGGCGCCTTATTCCTTAGAGCCCTTAGTCTCCCACAAGTTCACCTAGCGGAGTGTTGACTCCAGGGGTTATAGATGTCTACCAATCAGTCTAGTTGGCGAGTGGCACCCTTGGAGCACGTGGTGCATCTTGAAGGGCACGTCGCACAAAAGAAACACAAGAAGCGAGTGGCACCCTTGGAGCACGTGGTGCATCCTGAAGGACACATCGCGCAAAGGAAACGAACGAGGCGAGTGGCACCCTTGGAGCATGTGGTGTGTCCTGAAGGGCACGTCGCATTGATGTGGATGAAGGAAACAAACCTAAATAGCCCTAAGACAATAACGCCTTAAGAAATCCTTAAACAACTCCCCTAACCCAGTGTCGCCCAGTTCAGAATCTAAGTACTGAGTCTAAAAATTTTAGGGTAAAATTTTAGTCTAACCTTAATAACAGACCCTGGAATAAATATAACAATTTAAACCAGAACCCACCTAAGTAATAGTTAGGTCTTCATAAAATTCTTGGGGTAAATAAAGAGAGTAAGGATTTAATTAACTAAGGGATTTAAAAATTTGCAAAGAGGAAATTAATTCCTAACTTGTGAAAGAACAAAAGATATTAAATAAATAATAATTGAAAAGATTAATTAGCGCATTTACCTTTTGGTTTTAAAAAAAAAGAAAAAAAGGAAGGGATTAATAAAAAAACAGGGAAACTAAGTAATAAGGAAACATAGACAATTAATAAGTAATACAATTATTTAACGTGCGAGAGTTTAAAAAGTTATGAATTAAAAATAAATAAATAAAATGAAAGGATTAATTAGCGCATTTACCTTTTTGGTTTTTTAAAAAAAAGGAAAAAAAGAAAGGGAATAATAAAAATAGGGAAATGAGCCTTTAATAAATTTAAAGAAAATAATGTTGGAGAAATGTGGGGGATGAATGACATGTGTACAACAGAGAATTTTTTAGGGTTTTTATTAAAACTTAAATTAAATGTGATTAGGGCAAGAGGGGGTCTCAAAACTCTATAAAAGAAAGGGGGGTGAGGGGAAAAGAGGATGGGCTGTTAGGTATCATTATGTTGCCGAATTTGGACTGGACAGATTGCTTGTGAGGAGTTGGGATTTTCTCAGCTGGGATTAGAGTGGTAGCTCAGCCTTGCGAGGCGAGCTGGGAAGCTAGGTATACCATCTGGACTGTGTGTGGCCCCTCTGTGGCTCAGGGGGCTAAGGGGGAAGCAGAGTACCCCTAGCAATTGGCTAGGAGGTACCGGTGTAGTCTCGACGGTCGGCGAGCGGGAGCGGCACGGAGCTCCAGTGCGGGATTGTGTCTTCAGGTTATTCTCCGTCGGTCACAGGTACGCAAATAGGTTTGTTGTTTTAAGAATAATGTGAAATGCTTAAAGTTGTATATGAACCCTTCTCTGCGTTTGGTTAAAAGATTTCTCGACAATGTTGATATACATCTCTGCGTTGTGTTCTTGCTAAAAGATTGTTGTAATGAAGTTCGCTTGGAAATTTTAATGAACTTTAGGAATGAGATTTTACGCTCTAAAACTTACTTACCGCAGTTATATTCAGATCTGGAAATAAGGCCTCTGTTAAATGAATGGTAGCAAGTTAATACATTTCTTTAAAAACAAAAACTGTTGTCTCTTACCTCTGCGAATGAATTTATTTACCTCTATTTTACTAGATAAGAAAAGAAAAATTTGATTGGGTCGTTCTACTGTCGGGGCAGTTCCCAGGTTACCCTTGTTTGCAATCCTTTTTTTGCTGTGCTGGAAGGGCATTTTCGACTACAATTGGCGTTTTTCAGATGGGACTGTGGACGTTGACTATGTCTGTGGGATTTTTTTTTTATTTTGATTGTGGGCATTTATAGATTACGGAGGGTCGTTCTCCGAATTCAATCCATATAGACCATTGAATTTTCCCATCGTTAAAAGAACAGGGTATTTGGTTTGGTTAATCTGATTCAGTAGTTGGCAAGCGACTGTTCTAATTGGAGATAGGTTAATTGCGGGGATGGAAACATTATAAAATTTAATCTGAGTCCAAGAAGAGACTAATTTGTTTTGGGTAAAGTCTGAACTCTTTCCTGAGGGATTCAGAGAATAAAACTCGCATCCTGTCCTTGATGAAATTTTCGTCATTTAATATTGCCGCTTTAAATAGTGAGTTTATTTCAAGGGAAACTCGTGACTACAGTAATGTTGATTCGAGAGAATTGTGAATCACACTTAATAATAATAATAAAGACTGGATATACAGGATAACCACAAATTTGAATTTGAAGGTAATAGTTCACTGCAGTGCCATATTACAGATTACCGTATTGGTGTCTGCCAGTGTTTAAGGAAACGAATAACTAAGGAGAATGGGATTCAATTAATTGTAATCCGAAAATTAGAGAAGGAGGAATATTTGCCCACAATTTCGACTTTGACGTCCCTTGTTACCTTCCTTTCTTGTCATTTCTTGATTTGAATTCGATAACTTGTTTTTATGTGGCTGGAATGGCGAATTCAATTAAATAAAATTGCATACTGTGTAAGTGTCCAGAGGTATTTTAGGTATTGAAATCGTGTGCGCCATCCGCGGACGTCCCTTCCACGAAATTTCTGGGCAGTGGTTTGTTTTTCTTTTTCCAGCCTACGTTTTACAGCCACGTCTTACCCTTACGTTTATTACTTTCCCGCGTTTCTCTTCGTGGGTATGTTCACTTAGAAATTGTCGCCGGGTAAATAGACAGCGAATCTCACCTACTTATGGCATTCACCCCTCCAGTCGGTTCCTTGATGCATGTAGACAGTTGTCACCTTGGTACCCCGAGGTGAGTTAGACACTTGCTGGATTGTAGCGAGTTAATAAGGTCTCCACGATTTTTTCCTTCTTTTTCATATTCAGTATTGTCAGTAATACCATATCTGATAGGATTTTGTTAGATTCTGTCTCATTATTAAATACCATGTTATAGTTTTTGAATTACTGAATGGTAGCCACTGCATTATCTTAGTTAAATGCTTCCTTAAATGTAAATGGCCAGGAGATGGAGATGCGGTTAAACTCGGAATTTGTTGTCAGGTTGAGGCTATCTAATATTAGCAACAGTGGCAACAACACTTACTTTATTTAGTTAACTTTTCACACAGCAAACTACTTCATTTTCGTTAAGCATTAATAACAGCGTTTTGCTTATTTGTAATCAAGGAATATACTTATTTAGATAACATTTCATACAACATAGTTCTTCGTTTTGTTATTATCTAAAAACAACAGTCTACATCCTTTCCATAAAGGCAATCTACCTTATTTTAGGTAACAATCCATTATCATCAATTACTTATTTAGTTAGTGTTTAACAATATCAAGCTTCTTATTTTAGTCAATGTTTTAATTGAGGTTAATGTAAAGCAATGAATGTTAATATATGGTATTGTGATGTAATGGAATTGTTAACACGTTAATTGAAACGTTGTTTATTTGCGATGTTATGGGAACATAAAATGAAAAGAGGTTATTTTATTCGTTATGTTACTGAAAATTTCATTTGTTGTTGATGAATTAAATTGGTAGTGTAATGTGCAAAGGCATTGAGGCTTTATAAGTTCATGCTTAAAACCTTCTCAAGAATTATAGGTTAACGCTTAACACTTTGATGCTATATAGTTTAATTCCTTAAAACCTTTATTACTTGTAGTATAATGCTTCTAAATTTTTAATGCTTAATTAGTGTTATTGCTTTAATGATTATGCTTTAAAATATTTTATTGCATGGATTGATTCGCTTGTGATAAAGGCGGGTTATTTGCTTCTTGGTTATTTAATGGTTTCTTCTCGTTTAATAGTTTAAATGGTTTCCGGCTAGTTAGGGAAGTTTTAGGATTAAAACGGGTATGCATATTTCACATGCTAGACTAGGTAGCCGTGAATGTCTTTCGATTTAGACCTTAGACTTGTGTGCAATAGGAATTTATGTGTAAATGATTGATGGATCCCAATACTTTCTTGCACTATAGACTTATCAATTATGATTGGACTAACAACCCTTGCACCAAGTAGATAGAATGAAGGTTTTAATGCGCCATTAAATATTGTTGATGATGGATTGATTTAGGGCCATATTATTACTGCGTGGTTAATTAAAGTTAATGTGTGATGTTTAACAGTAAGAAGTGCTCTCACACTTGGTTAATTGGAATTGTCCAAACTCACCGTGGTATGATATCAGACTCGTCGATCTGATAAAGTTAGTCACTCTGTATATAAGTCTGTGTATGTGATTATTTTTCTGTGTAAGGAATCCAGTGCCATATCAAGAGTCTCGGGCCCTTTAAAGGCAGGGTTTCCACTCTTGCGATACACCTGACGGAGATTAGTAGTTTCTGCCTGAGCAGTCGGCTAGGAGCCTATCTGACCTTCTCTCTCTCCGGAGCAGAGAACTAAGATTAAACGCTCTGCTTTCCTGTGCAGAAATAGTAAAATTTACTCTTATGGATTCTTCCTTATGCCTATGTCGTTTACATGCTTGCAGTTACTTGTTGTGCACCTTATGTCTTCTTGTTGTGATCATCGTGGTTGTGTCTTGTTAGTCGTCGGGTGGTGACGTAGGGTCAAGTGTGTCTGATTCCTCTTTACAAACGCGCACACACCTTAGAAAAAAAAAAAAATTGCACCTGTTACAGAGTAGTTGTCGTAACAAAAAGGAGGTCTGTTACAAATACACCATTTAATACATGGTTTAAACGAAAGAAATTTGTTGAGGAATTAAATTAAGAAACAATGCTAATACTATTTTAAGTCCTCATAAAACTACACAATAAAGCCACCTATGTATGAGTCGTGCTTCATATGGCAGGTGTTGTATGCTGAAAACTGTCAATACATGTTGTACCTTGAAACCCATTAATATATGTTATACATTAAAACCAGTTAATACATTTTATACCTTGAATGATACGACGAAACAATCTTAGACAGATTGATTGACTTTTAATTAAGTATGTTCATATATGCAAGACTTTAACAAGATTAATATAATCCCAAACTTTATACGCCGAATCACATGAACATGCATAAGGTATGATGCATTTAAAAGTTATGATAACAATGATATAAGAGTCGAGTGGGAACGTATAGCCATAACGGAGATAAAACAAACAAATAACCCTCACAGAAACCCTTATATTATACATGGCATTGATCATATTCTTAAATTGTAAATGACTATAGATATAAAAATTAGAATTATGAAACTTAGTAAAAACAAACATATATAGGTTATCAAATATCTAATCTTAGTAGAATAAGATTTATGATATTCTTTTAGAACTAAATTGTTAAGTATGGAGTGGTTCCACTAATTATAGTAGAGGATACTATAATAGGTGAAGAGAAGTTATGAAGGACTTTATGGGATTCAATTAGTCTCTACAATTTCTTTGTGTAACCAAACAATGAAAGAATAATGAGACTACAATAAAGAAAGTAAAGTGTATTTATATACTATAATTATAATGACTAGAAGTAAATAGATTATTATGGTTGAATAAATGTATATAAAAAAAAATTTGAATGAAAATTTAGGTCTCTTACACTTAATATCTTAAATCTTATTTCATTTTAATTATTATATTAATAAAAAAATTATTATTTTATTTCTTCAAACATGTATTTAAAAAGTGAAATTTATTAAATCAATATTTTGATAAAAAATTATTTTTGAAATTTTATCTTCAAAATTTCATGAATAGAAAAATAAATAATATTGATTATAAATAGGTTAAAAATAATATCAATTTTTAAGTAATAAAACTAAAACATAACAAATTAAATGTTTTATACCATCTCGAATATGTATTTATAATAATATAAATTTTCTATTATAATTATTACTATATTTTATATTAATTCATTATGAACTAATATCAAATATGTATTTATAATAATATAAATTTTCTATTATAATTATTATTATATTTTATATTAATTCATTATGAACTAATATAGGAGAGATGTTTATATAACATAATACATTACAATAATAATAATAACACAAATAATAATAATAAAATAATAAAAAATTATATTAACTTCATTAATATATTATAAAATATTTTAAAAATATATATTAAAAAATACATTAATATTAAAATACATTAATAATTTTTTAACCCCGTGATCCATCTTAAATTCACTTCAAATCGACCAAGTTCCTTTTGAGATACGCATTATACATCCACTATACCAACACCTCATGGACTTCCTCTAGTTTCGTGATCCATCTGAACTTCACTCCAAGTCGACCAAGTTCCTTTTGAGATAGGCATTATACATCCACTATACCAACACCTCATAGACTTCCTCTAGTTTCTTTATTGGAATTTCCTTTACCAATCTCCCACTATCTTCAAAGCCTTCATGATAATTATTTACAACATTAAACATTGGTGAAATGCCTATGTGTGATAGGTAAATCCAACTTATATGCATTATAAAAATTCTTTCTAATAATTTTTCATGGTATGTATTTTTATTTTTCTAGTTTGTTATAAATTAGCATAGAAACTATTTCCTTTTTTCGGTGAGCCATCACTGAGTCTCTTTTGCAAATGTCTTCATTCTCCTTTTATAATATACCTTCTCTTTGTAACTGTCATTTGTTTGTTGCAAATGATTTCTTACATGTTCATGTATATATTTGTATATTTTGAAAAACCTCTACATCCACACTTTTCACATGCTTTGTAATTGGAAAAATCACCAAAACTATTACTCTTTTTAGAAATGTTACATACAAAATATGAAAATGTGTTTCTTTATAAATTTATGAACTAAATATTTATATGAAAATAAATTAAGTGATAACATCATATCCAATTAACATGGTTCATCCACTATCAAACATCTTAGTAAATTACCAAGACTTTTATTCACAATTTTTGTTTTTCCATGTGTTTGAGGGTGATATGACAAGCTGAACTACAATCTAGATCGCAACAATTTTCCAACAATTTATCAACAAGATATTAAGAATATATCACTTGTGATTTCATTCAATATATCATAAATATATAACCACAAATACAAAGTACACAAGAATTTTACGTGGAAACCTAAATGGGAGAAAACCATAGAATGATTTCTTATATATCAAAAGATTTCATTCATAGGAAGCACCAAATTCCAAAATTTCCCAACATCATCTAGAAGGAGGCACCAACCCCCTGATTTATAGGCTCCAACCTAAAGGAAGCTACAACTCCCTAGATTCTCCAACTCCAACTGGAATGAGGCTCCAACCTGAAATAAGCTACAACTCCCTTTCCTTCTCCCTTCCTTCCTCCCTTCCTTCCTCCCTTGAATATAAATAAGAGAATCAACCTGTCACTAGTATTGATATATCATCATCATTAAAATTGATACAACCACATAAGACTCATGCCAACATCTCCAAGAATATCCTCCAAATCACGTGCTCAAACTCACCATGATATCCATCAAACCATGTACCAAGACATCCAAGATGTACCTCAAAAAATATACCATGCCTCAAAGAATATGCCAAAACCCTCAAGATATGCCTCAAAGGATATACCAAAAATGTTCCTTAAAAACGTGACAAAATATCCAAGATGTACCTCAACCATGTGCCAATACCTCCAAGATACGCCTCAAGTATATGCCAAAAATACCAATATATAACACTCAAAACATACACAAATAAATACATTTAATCATGAGACAACATTAATACATAAGACTTCATATCATCAAACCTTACTCAGCTTTGGCATCAACAGATAACCACCTTCTTCTACTTTTCTTCAGCCTCACTAGACTGGATTGGGAAACTTGAGGGGCCTCCTATGACAATTCCTTTTCAACTTGTGGCGTCCTCATTAGACACCCTATATGTGACCCACGAGGGTTTTCTCAAATAGAGTTTTCTGAAAACCCTTCACCAATCTGCGGCTTCGAGCACTCCCTCCTTCGCAAAACTCCGTTACTTCACTGTCACTAAGAAATATGATCTAAAAATTTGGTGAAAATCTTATTAAATCCAAATTTTCAAAATAAGAATCTTTTACTGACAAAATTGCATGTGAATAAGGGAAATTTGATTAATTAACCATGCTTCATTAAGGAAATAATCACATAAAATTGTCAAAATTGTTGTGTATGTTTATAAACAAAAAATCTACTTAACCAAGTGAGAATGCATCAAAATCACACATACACCATTGACAACAATATGATAATGGAGTTCACCAGACCCCCTGGCTATGTCTCCGGATTCATGAATCCCGTGAATCTGCTCTATTGATTATGCTTCAAAAGGGCTACATAAACAAGCCTACAACTTGTTTCTCCTTTACAAAGACATCATTTGAATCAATAAGTTCTCAATAAACTTTCCACAAGCTCTTTCCTATATCTCTCCCTCTTCTTGACCCCCAAGAAAGGTTTATATAACACCTCCATCTCAACCACATCAATATTTTCATGGAGATATCCCCTAAATTAGGATCTTGGCATATCTCAAGGGAATGGTTTGAGAATATCTCTCAACCATCCATGAAGATCTCAACTCTCCTTAGGACTCTCCTTGAGACTAGGGATTCAAAGCCAACATGGATTTGAACCAAATAATCCCTTTTAAAATAATGAAAAATACATAATTATGAGAACCCTATCTCATGTATTAAACATTTTAAAAATTCCATTTTGCCCCTAGATATCAACAAAACATATCTCTAGCATGTGAAGTCCAATTGACTTCATTCAAAATGCATCGAAAAGCTCAATGTGAGCTCTTTGTTTACTGGACAATGTTGGCAGTATTTAAAGGCGACTGAAAATCTGTCGACTGTGACGATCCTCTTGGATCACACCTCCCCACGGAGAAAAAAAATTGAACCTCCAAAAGTATCAACTTTGACCTGCAATCCATCATCAACTGCATGCACATGTCTTCATTCTCTGTAATTTAGAATCATAATTTAACTCAAGCACTTGCAACTGCTGTCAAGCAAATGTTCTAAAAGGCACTTTCCCTGTATACTTCACCTCTTCTTATTCGGAAATGAAATGTCAAAGCCCACATCTTCTTAAATTTTCAACCTGTAACTGATGATACCTGCATAAGTTTCTTACTTGCCAAGAGTTCATAGCTACACTCTTGGTCAAGTTTACAATGAATCGCCAAAATGGTGTAGGAAAATCGCCTCAACCCACTATTTACATCATGATTACAAAGAAGCTAATAAAGTATTAAGGTGCAACAATAACACCTCTCACTCTCCTCACTGAGGAGTGGCTAGGAAGCCATTACAATTATTCATAATCATTGGTTTTACAAAGTACTTTGATATACCAGAAGGTGCACAAATTAGGCAAAACCCTATGGTCCTATCTACCCATTACAAAATGTGCAGTGATATATACACCAGTGGTGCAAAACCCCACTACAAAATATGTGCACTTCAAATGTTCAACTCCCAAACCATGTATCAATGGCTTTCTCTACAAACAAAATGGTCAATTGCCAAAACTTAAAGGATTAATGCACTTATAGTGACCATACATTTCTTCACCATTTTAGTGGATGTTTTCAGCTGATCAGAGGACTTTATCAGACTCACCACAATGATTTTTGTGATAGACATAACCCCAATAATGGAAATTAGTGAGAGATGGAAAACTTTCTCCGAGAATGAAATGGGAGACCAAAGGACTTTACACCACAATGATTTTTGTGATAGACATAACCCCAATAATGGAAATTAGTGAGAGATGGAAAACTTTCTCCGAGAATGAAATGGGAGACCAAAGGACTTTATCAGACTCACCACAATGATTTTTGTGATAGACATAACCCCAATAATGGAAATTAGTGAGAGATGGAAAACTTTCTCCGAGAATGAAATGGGAGAGTGAGACACTAAAGGCTAGCTCAACACTTTTGATGATATGTGTGAATGAAACTGCTACCTTGGACATGCTAACGATTGTTGCTACATGCCCAATTGTATGTGAAACTTCCACCGGTGCCAATGCCTTCCAAAATTCCAAATCAGTATCTGGATCATCCACTAAACATGTTTCCCAAGACACCCAAATCATTAATGATCCAACAACCAGTGAAAGTGTTGAAGTCAACCAAGGTTAAGGAAATGCATTCAACACTTTCTTGTTGTAAATGTTGAAGACAACATTTAGGGTCCACCAAGAAACAAAGTAGATTTCAATCTCTGAGCAACTGCTTGTGGAGAATAATTTTCTGAAAGGACTTCTTCTTCGACATCACTGTCATAAACTAAATCTGAGAAACTAGCTTCATATTCCTTTGCCTGAACATTGAAGCCTATCCTTCTCAAAGGTGTCTGATATAATCCAAGCCCTACACAGGGTGTGAGCTATATAGACTACCCATATATAGCTTTACTATATAGTGAGGATGACAGTCGAATCAATCCACCCACAAGAGGAGACTCGAGCTTCCAATTTATTTTAGATAGCACATTTATTTGCAATCAAGAATTTGGCAGTGAGATAGTTGTATGATATGGTACACTGCAATGATAGTTGTAGGAAAAAAAACAAGCACCTTGCAGTGCAATGATCGACAGGAAACTTTCAATACCTTTGGATACTTCGGACTGCTGTTAAAAACGTCGGTGAAATAGCTCAAAATCATTTCCTGTAACATAAAAATTATGGCCAGCATGATCATTGGAAATGCTCAATCAAGACAAGAAGGGCGATCAAACCACAAAATGGTGAAATCTTGGCCATTGTTTAGATACCCACCTTGCCGCCGGAAAGAAGAAACAAGATCAGAATCTGGGAAATGCATGACAACGCTGACAACAAAATGCAATCGCTCTCTCACTATCGACGAGGCAGAGTAGAGTAACCACGAAACTTCCATTCTATAGAAATGCCTAGAACCCAGCAACGCTGACCAAGGGAATTGAACCACGATCTCTCCAAACCAATCAAAGTCACAATGGATAAATACAAAACAACAACTGGCGTTGATTGACCAAAAGTGGTAGTGCTTCCAAAACCGAAGGAAGGATTACCTCAAACGCCAAAATATGGAGATATTGTTGTCCTTGAACTCGTCCACCTTGGGCCACAACACTCAGATCCAGGTAGTTAACGGAGCCAAACTTCTCATTTGAAAAGATAAAATCAATATAATAATACACTTGAACACAGTCCTGCTGCACACAATGCATCCCAGATCCACATACTTCTTCTTCTCGCCAGGCCCCAACAGCTAGCTCTGTTGAGTCTCATCTAGCTTCCTGGAAAGAGCGGATCTGTCGAAGTCCTGCAGGTTCCTTCTCCTGTCATCATCCGTGGCTGAGTCGGCATTGATCTCTAGGGATTGTCCCCATGGATCTCGCCCATAAATCGACATGGAAGAATAGGCACCCACCTGAGACAAACCATGGGATATTTGCGGGATCGCTCGAATATGTTACCCACTTTCATTTGCAATCAAATCGCACCATAACAAAACTCATCATTTTCGATATGTACTCGAGTGGTGTCCCAGATGAGGTATCACTCTCCAGTGGAAAACGAGGTGGCATATCTGTTAGTGGAGAATCCCACAAATGATGGTTGGATGCACAAAATCATGGATCAAATCCTGAAATACATGAACAACGGAAAAACACCATGAACCTACAGTTGGCAACACACGATCAACGCCAGAATTGGAGGCCTTGTATTGCTGGTGGATTTCACATTCTATATCCTAACAACCATCGAGATATTCCGCAACGTTGGGTTGGATTCGTCCTCCAACTTTTGTGACTTTCCTTCTGACAACCCATTCTCCTCTTGGTGAGATATACTATTGATAAATTCAAGCCCCATCAGAGAAGCATGTTTTTTTTTTTGCAATTCGGCGACCATCCCTAGGATTTGGTCCCCAATAATTTTCAGGATTAGGAAAAAACCAAGCAACCTTTTTACTCTATGCTTTGCTAAGAACAAATTGTGCCCGTGTGAAATTTTCCTTCAAATTAGGTTATTTTCCAAGGATGACGCTTCCTGACTGATCATTGGGTTGACCCTTCACTGGATGGGTTTTAATCTAGCAACGCATAATATTCCAGATAATGTGCATTGGGGCATATTTCTTCAAGACAAGTGGATTTTCATGAGTTCCTGAGATACTGTATCCTGTATTTATAATTGTTGATCGAAACATGACTGTTGATGGAGAAGTACACTTTAATGTTGCACATAAATTGTCGAGACTTACATAAAGCGGTACATCCTGTAACTCCTCACATATTTACTTCAATACAACATATATTTTGTCAAATGCAGGATAGCGAGATTTGAGGGAAACAACATTTGATAATATGGATGAAACCCAGTCAGGATCATGAGTCGGGGAAGACCATATGGGCCCAACCATATTGAATTTCTAGCCGCAATCACTGCACTCTTGAGGAATAACTGGGCCATAACCATATGCATGTCGTACACTGTTATTATTGTTGACATTTCGTGCTAGAGGCTGGAAATGGAATGAATCGCATGGTGGTAGCAACACCGTGTACAATCCACTCCAACATGTGGTAAACTGAACGATGAACAAACAAATGATATACTTAGTTTCATTGTGAATAAGTGATCTTTGTAAATGTTGCTCATACAAACGAAGTTATTTTTCCTCCATGTTATTTTTAGTCAATGGAAACAAGAAAAATGATTGGAGGTGCTACAACGTATGCTAATATTGGCTATGTAAGAATGATATCCATTTCTTACCCAACCACTCAATGGTACCTTATTTCTGCGACAACATTTCTTCGGAGACTGGAACAGGAGCATTGAGCATTGATCACTTGATCCATCACTTCTTTAACAACCTCCTTTTGCATGGGTTTTTGCACAATCTTTTTATCCTTCTTGGGACGAAATTGTGGTTGAAGTTTCCAACATTTCTCGATCCAATGCCCACTCATATTACAATGAGTGCAGAAATTTCATGACTTCATGTCCTTTGTCCTTTTTGTTTTTATGATGAGG
Organism: Picea engelmannii; assembly: GCA_009831015.1. NCBI lineage: Eukaryota > Viridiplantae > Streptophyta > Pinopsida > Pinales > Pinaceae > Picea > Picea engelmannii. The sequence continues at coordinate 656,592 of ML780333.1, forward strand.
ATGACCGTCTTCATATTTCATCTCCTTACTATTTGACAAGAATTTATTGTGAAGAACTTTCTTCTTCCAACATTTTGCAAGACAATGATTATGCAAACAACATAATGTACATGGATAAACTTTCCAAATATTATATGTTTTATGATTACAATGTAAAGATAGATTAGAATAATCATTATTTTTATACCTTTGAGGAGTTGATCTAGATTTATGCAGGAACATAATGAAATACATAAATACACATAAACGCAGAGATGCAGCGGAAATAAACCTTCATTTCATTAACAACAAATGACTGAAATATGCTTACAGACAGAATGGAAATAAAATAGCTAGGGCGTTGGTACCTTATCTCTAAGAATATATGTGGCAGCTACTAGCCTTTGAACTATGTGTTACAATGAGGCTTGAAGGCCTATATATTATTGAGAAACAATGGAAAACAATAAACATCCAAAAACCTAACCCTAGGAGATGAAACGCCAGAATATGGGTCCCATCGGGGTAAATTGGTACATCAATTTCCCAGGGTCGTAACTTTGGCATACTATCTCTGTTTGACACACATGATACATTGTTAGAAAGATCTATCTGAGGAATACACTGCTAACAAATAATATAGAGTCTGGAACAGACTCATATTCAACGGATATGAGTCTGTTCCAGACTCAATATTTTATTGTCAACAGTGTAGTCCTCAGATTGATCTTTCTAACGATGTATCATGTGGGTCAAACAAATATAGTATGCCAAAGTTACGACCCCAGTCTCATATTCGTCGAAGCATTTGATGCCAAAAAATGTCGTTTAGGGCCTCAAAACGACTCTGAAAGTTCAAGACCCGAAAAACTGCTAAAAATAGTAAATTGTGCTACAATTAAGGAAACTGAAAGACTGAAAGAAACAATGGTGTGGGTCCAAGTGGAATAGGAAGGTGGCCACCAATATCCACCTGGATCATTCCTTCCCCCTTAGGAAGCAATGGTCCCCATTGCATTGAGTTCCTCCATGAGATGAGGAAACTTATGTTGAACTTGGTCCCTGGTGAGCCACTTTCCCTGGTGAAGGAGTTGGCCTACTTTGACAACTCAATATAGCTAGATCCTCTGCTGGTGGGTGTTCTTGATCTGTGTGTCCATAATCTGATCAATTGTGTCTTGTTCCATGCAATCTTGGTTTAACTCTGTTGGTTTGAGTTGTTCTTCCATGTCAGATGTGTCCAATAGAGGTGGAAAGTAGGGTCGAAGTTGTTACACATTGAACACTGGGTGCAGACCAAGGAATGGTGGAATACTGAGCTTAAAGGCATTGTCACCTACAACCTTGGTGATGGTGTATGGCCCATATCGGAGCGGGTGAATATTGAGGTAGGGTCCAGTGAGGTGCTCCTTTTGCAAATGTAGCCACACTCTGTCGCCCACCTGGAAGTTGTGTGGCACCCAATGTTGGTCATGTCGCTGCTTGTACTTAGCATTGGCTCTGTCCAAGATGTCATGAACCTGTTGGAGGATGTGCTGAATGTGCTCAATGAATATGTTTTCCTTGTCAGACTCAGACTGGACATGGGATGAATCTGCCTGAGTAGCCACAAATGGCATGGCTACGTCCATGGGACATAGTGGCTAGAATCCCAAGCCCACCTAAAAGGGGTTTTTCCTAGTTGAGCTATGGAGATCCCGGTTGTAGTTGTGCTGTACATAGGGGAGGCTCTCATCCCATATGCGTGGATAATTTGAGTTTTACATGTGTAGAATATGTACGATCATCTGGTTGACGACCTCTGTCTGGCCATCAGTTTGCAAATGGAAAGATGTGGACATGGTGAGCTTGGTGTCCAACATTGACTAGAGGATGGATCAAAATGTACTGAGGATCCTGTTGTCCCGATCTGAGATGATATACTGTGGGATCCCAAAGTGTACCCACACTTGTTCAAAGAAGATTTTAGCAGTGGCTTCTGCTATGATATTCTTCTTGTAGGCCATCATAATGGACATCTTCGATAATCTGTCGACGACCACAAAAACACAGTCATTTCCATGCTTAGTAGAAGGAAGGCCCGACATGTAATCCATGGAGATGGATTCCCAAGGTCGACTAGGGGTAGGTAGTAGAGTATAGAGGCCTTGCTTCTTGATGGTCGGTTTGGCAATGGCGCAAGAAGTGCATGACTTGATGTACTTCCCAACATCCTGTCGAAGGTTCGGCCAATAGAAATAATTTTGCAGTACTACCACGGTTTTCTCGACCTAAAAATTTCCAGCGACCCAACTGTAATGCGCCTCCCAAATCATCTTGGCATGCTCGCTTGAAGGAACACAAAGGTGTACCAGGTGACATAGCAGGGCATCCTGGAGGTGAAAATTAGGAACTTGCTTACCCTCCAAGAGCGTATTGTATGTGTGTCTGAATTCTAGATCACTTTTGTAGAGAAGCGGCCAATCGGAAGTCTCGTGCCCACAAGAGTTGAGCACCGTGGTTAGCGCCATGATAGGTGGTCGGCTAAGGCGGTATGCAACGTTATTGTTGCTTCCTTTATTGTACTTAATATTCAAATGAAACTGTTTCAGGTATGTGGACCACTTCTGATGGCGATCATTCTGCAACTTCCCTTGTGTCTGTATGAATTGCAAGGGTCGGTGGTCTGTGTGGATGACCATTTCATTTCCCAAAATGTAATTCTTCCATTGTCGGAAATCCTGCACAATGGAATACATCTCTTTGTCATAAGTGGGATACTTCTGGACTGTGTCGTAAAGTGTCTCACTATGATATGCCACTGGATGCCCCTGTTGAGTAAGGACCGCCCCAATAACATAGTCAGTAACATCCGTCTTGATCTCAAATGGTTGTTGCAAGTCTAGTAATGTGAGCACTCGTGCAGACCAAAGGTGATGCTTCAACTCTTCAAACACCTTCTGTTTAGATTCATACCAAAATAATTTTTCTTTCGCTCCTCCCTTGGTGACTTAACTCAAGGGCCAAGTGATATGAGAGAATCCCAACATGAACCTGCGGTAGAAATTGGTAAGACCCAAAAAGTTGAGAAGCTCTTTAGGGTGGTTGTGGTTGTCCAATCTCGAATGACTTGGATTTTGGTTGGATCCACATGCATCCACCGCTCATCGATAATGTATCCCAAATACTGAACCTGGGTCATGCCAAAAGTGCACTTCTCCAAATTGGGACACAACTTGTGTTTCCGCAGTGTTTAGAGGACCTGTTGGATGTCGTGGAGGTGCTCTTCCCAAGTCTGGTTGAAGATCATAATGTCATCCATGTACACCCCTATAAATGAGTTGGTGAATGGTCGCAAGATGTCGTCCATTAGCCTCATGAAGGTTGCAGGGGCATTCGTCAACCCGAAAGGCATGACCAACCATTCGAAAAGTCCCTCCTTGGATTTGCAGGCAGTCTTCCACACATCAGAGGGTTCAATTGGTACCTGGTGATACCCAACTTCAAGTCAATCTTGCTAAAATATTTTGCCCCCTTGAGTTGGTCCAGAAGGTCATCAATCTGTGGGATCGAGTACCTATTTCGGAAAGTGTTCTTGTTCTATGCTTGATAGTCAATGCAGAGTATCCAAGTCCCATCCTTCTTCTATACAAGCACGATCGGGCAGCGGTGCACCTGGGGTCAGGTCGATGGGGTGCTTGACCTAGAAGTGTAGAGGCAACCCTGCAGGGGAGGTGAAGATGTCCTTGTACTCCTCCACGACCTTATCCATCTGTTGTTTTCATGTAGAGGGGCCCTGTCTGGAGGTCATGGCTACAGTCTTCTTCTTACCGCGAGGGCGGATCATCAGGAAAACAAATTTCCTAGTTTTGGCAATGAGCTTATTGCATTGTTTTGCAGTAACCAAAGAGATGGATGTAGGCCGTGCTATTTTCGATATCCTATACAACTTATTTCCCAAAGTAATCATAACAACATGAGGCCTGGACTCATACACATCATGTTGCTTCCACAAGTATGGTTGGCCTAATAATACATCGAAAACATCAAGAGGAGCAACGTCACATAATACCTCATCTGTGAAGGTCTTGATGTTGTAAGGAAGGCAACATTTTTGGATGACATAGAGGTCTTTTCCTTGGTGCAGCCACCCAATGGTGTATAGTTGTGGGTGTGTTATGGTCGGCAAGCCTAGTCGTTTCACGACCTCGATTGAGATAAGGTTCTCCTCGCTCCTGCTGTCGACAATGAACTGCAACAGGGAACCCTTTACCCACATTTGGGAATGGAAGAGGCGCTCGACCTCCTATGGATCTTTTGGTTCCTTCTTCTGGATCTTCGTGGTGGCAACGGTGGCGTTTGTCTCCGCATTGATAATCTCCTTTCCCCTGTCATTCCCCTTGTCAGGTTTTGATTCAGAGTCGGAGCCTGCATTCGTTTAAGAAGCCTTAAACTTGGCTACCAGTGACTACTTGGCTCGACACTCACTTGTGTTGTGAGTGGAACTCTTATGGAACTCACACCACTTCCCCGTGTCCTTTTTTGGCTTCGTGGTGTTGTTTTTTGCTTGCAGCTTTGGCGGGCTGTCCTAGGTCGCCCCGCCTTGGCTTGGTTCTTTGTTTGGCGGCTTGAGGGTACCTTTCCCTTGCTTCTGATTCACAGACCCAAAGTCTCGCTTCTTATGTTTGAACTTCTGCTCAATCTTGACAGCATACCGGTATTCTACACCAAGCGAGGAGATGTCGAGGAACTCCATTTCCTCCTGAATATATCTATGCAGACAACTGCATTACTTTAACACCAAATGTTTCTCCAAATATTTGATACCGAACTTTTTTTGTAGGGTGTGAAACAGATTCGTCAGCTGATGCACATCTTGGTCCCTTTGTTGCCGCAGTGTAGTCCATTGTATGTATTTGTCCTCATAGCTTCCCACAGGATAATATTGTTCCTTGATGGAATCTCGGAAAGAATTCCAAGTGGGTGCGACCGAGAATAGAGAGGGTTCCCCCTCGCTCTGTTTCTCCCAGTAGGTTTTCCACTAGTCCTTGACATGGGGGGCAGATTTAAGGAGTGAAAAAACAATCCTTTCTCGGTCGGAAAAGTCATGAACTGAGAAATATCCTTCTAATAGATTCAACCATCTATCTATGACATCTACATCTATTTGTCCCTCAAATATGGGAATGTCAAAGTTTACTCGTACCTTAAAAGGACTGGCGCCTCCAGAGTGGTTGTTGGATGGAGATGTGCTGCCAATGGGCAGTCGTTGAAGGATCTGGGCAAAGTTGTCCATCATGGCATTCCTTTGTTTCTCGAGGGCTTCCTCGAGCAATAATTTGATAGGATCTCATACTCCCTCATATTTATTTTCTTCCCCCATGGTCAGTCGTCAGGGTTTACAAGGATGATCTTGCAACGGTTCAACTAGATCGATCCCTAACTCCTTATACCCCGACCTCGTTGGGGACCTGCAGAGAAGGATCAAGAAAGAGAAGACTGCTCTGATACCACTGATCTAGATTTATGCAGGAACACAATGAAATACATAAACAAACATAAACACAGTGATGCAATGGAAATAAAAATTCATTTCATTAACAACAAATGACTGAAATATGGATACAGATAGAATGGAAATAAAATAGCTAGGGAGTTGGTAGATTATCTCTGAGAAGAGATGTGGCGGCTAATGGCCTCTGAACTCTGTGTTACAATGATGCTCGAAGGCCTATATATTATTGAGAAACAATGGAAAACCATAAACATCCATAAACCTAACCCTAGGAGATGAAACACCAGAATATGGGCCCCGTCGGGGTAAATTGGTACATCAATTTCTCGGAATCGTAACTTTGGCATACTATCTCCGTTTGACGCACATGATACATCATTAGAAATACCTATCTGAGGAATACACTGCTTGCAGCGAATATTATGTACGGAACGAACTCATATTCGCCAAATATGAGTCTGAAGCATTTGATGCCAAAAAATGTTGTTTAGGGCATCAAAACGGCTCGAAAAGTTCAAGACCCGAAAAACTGCTAAAAATAGTAAATTGTGCTACAATTAAGGAAAATGAAAAATTGAAAGAAACAATGGTGTGGGTCTAAGTGGAATAGGTGGGTGGACACCAATATCCACCTGGATCAGGAGTCCTTAGAGGAGAGTTTGAATTTCTCTGGGATCCTTTACCGGATGTATCACTTCTAGAAAGTGATGTGCCATCTTTTTTCTTAAATGGCTTGAACTATTTGTTTGAAGAATCGACTACTTTTGTTGCCTTTGATCATTCTCCTTCAACATGTCCCAATCCTGCAAATCTAGGCCTTTCTAATACCTCTATTGGTTGAGTGATGCTTTGGCCATTAATACCAAGACCTCCTCCTTTCTATCCCATCTTAGTTAGGAGATTTTTACCAATTCCTAATGTATGCTTCCCGAAAGATCCAAAAGAAGCATTATCATCATTAAGGGGTGAACATGAAACTCAAGAATTACCGACACTATTTACCTCAGTTATCGATTCTGGATTGGGTGTGGAAGATGGCTTCACCAAGATTTCATCATTCTATAACTTTGCCAAAAAATCCTCCTTGACTTGTAACTGGAGTTGCAATATTTTCTTCTACTTTTATGCAACTTGTAGAATCCTTCTGAGCTCTGCATTCTATGCTTGAATGCACTTGTTGATTTCTTCCAACTCTTTGAGCCACACTTGCTTCGTTCCTTTTCCCATGGTGATATTCACAATATGTAAAATTGGTCAGACCTCCTTTTATACCACTTGATCTGAAAATTTGGTGAGAATCTTCTTACATCCAAATTTTCAAAACAAGAATCTTTTACTGACAAAATTGCATGTGAATAAGGGAAATTTGATTAATTAACTATGCTTCATTAAGGAAATAATCACATAAAATTGTCAAAACTCTTGTGTATGTTTATAAACAAAAACTCTACTTAACCAAGTGAGAATGCATCAAAATCACACATACAACATTGACAACAATATGATAACGAAGTTCACCAGACCCCCTGGCTACATCTCTGGATTTATGAATCCCATGAATCTGCTCTATTGATTCTGCTTCAAAAAGGCTACATAAACGAGCCTACAACTTGTTTCTCCTTTACAAAGACATCCTCTGAATTAATAAGCTCTCAATAATCTTTCCACAAGCTCTTTCCTCTCTCTCTCTCTCTTCTTGACCCCCAAGAAGGGTTTATATAACATCTCCATCTCAACCACATCAAGATTTTCATGGAGATAATATCTCTCAAGATCCCCTAAATTAGGATCTTGGCATATCTCAAGGGAATGGTTTGAGAATATCTCTCAACCATCCATGAAGATCTCAACTCTCCTTAAGACTCTCCTTGAGACTAGGGATTGAAAGACAACATGGATTTGCACCAAATAATCACTTTTAAAATAATGAAAAATACATAATTATGAAAACCCTATCTCATATATTAAACATTTTACAAATGCATTTTGCCCATAAATATCAACAAGACATATCTCTAGCATGTGAAGTCCAATTGACTTCATTCGAAATGCATTGGAAAGCTTAGTGTGAGTTTTTTTTTGACTGGACAATGTGGGCAGTATTTAAAGCCGACAGAAAATGTGTCGGCTGTGAAGATCCTCCTTGATCAAAATCACATCCTTTCTTGGTAATTAAATGACAGGTTCAAGTAACTTGTTTACTTCATCTTTGAGTTGACCTAAAACTTTTGGTTTGCAACAACATTTCTCCTTTATTTCACTTTAGGTCCAACTTGTAACTTCTTTAACCTTAGATTTGGGGCTTCTTGGCCATACTTTGGGGCTTCATCTTTAAGAGAGAATGAATTCTCAACCACGAGGAACCACGTGGCATGCCACCTAGCTTTTGAAACGACATGATCATGACGATCAATCTATGATAGTTTTGAATGGATTTTCAATGTACTTCATGTTATTTTTCTTGAATTAACTATGGACATCGTGACCATGCCTCTTGACATTTTTAACCACTTAACCATATTTCTAGGGGTTCTCGTAGACTTATTTAAAGCGTCTTCGTGCAAGGTTCATGCTTAAAGCTAAGCCATAAGGGGACCACTTTGGAGACTTCTTCAAATACACCCATCAATTCTAGAGGCTTATGGACTTTTTCTAGTGTTGACATCAATTACAATCAATTTTCCAATAACTTTCTCCTTTCATTTGTTTTATTTCCCGTAATTGTGTGAATTCTAAGTGTTTTTCTTATATATTTAAGCCTATACTTCTTGGAATTTCTCCACCATGTCATCACATGTAGTGAATTATTTATATTCTTTGTACTTTCAATACCATCACAATGGCACTTCTACCAATTCCATTCACATGCACATAATCAAAATAAGATTCCAATATGACCCCTTCCCCTCTTCAGTAACAAAGAAATAATCAAATGAAATCTTCCTCTTCTCCAAGGTTGAGTTTTCTCTTGACTATCGAGAACATTGTGACCTATATGATAGAGATTGTAAAAGAACCAAAGGTTACAAGATTTTACGCTCACTTTACGAGATAAAAAAAATGAACAAACAAATACTAGTCAATTTAATACAAAATCATTACAATTGAGATGTGGTTAGGTGTTAGGAATGTTCTCCTCCTTAGAGTAATGCGGTGTTAGGAATGTTCTCCTCCTTAGAGTGATACTATCTCTAATTGTAGATTACAAAGTTCACTAAAAAAAACATTTGACCATTTAATATACAATTCACTCATCAATAAAAAGAAATTATTACACCTACAAAGATTAGGCTTGGAGTTTGATCTATCTATGTATTTTGTTGTTTGGACACCTTCCTAATAATATACTCTGGTATAATAGTAGACGTAACTAATGGGCCATGAGACACCTTGCATGGAGGTAAATGAATCTCTTTACTAATGGGGCATAGACACAAACACATAGACACAAACACTTAAACAAGTTAGTTTGATATCAAAATTAAATTATTCTAGTATAATAGTAGAGGCAACTAGTGGGCCTTGAGACACCTTGCATGGAGGTAAATGAATCTCTCTACTAATGGGGGCATACACAGAAACACTTAAACAAGTTAGCTTGATATCAAAATTAAAATTTGACATATTGCACCATGCTATTGTAAGGAATAAGTTTTAATGATTTACCCTCAATGGTGGTTGTAAGTCAACGTCTTTAGTGACAAGGTACTACACATTCCACTATAGTAGTAGAGGGTGATAAAAACAATAAGCGGAAATGAAATTGTTGTGGTGAATAAAGATGAATCCGTCTAGTGATAGGTAATAGATTGCAAACACATGCACCTCAAATAAGTTAGATACATATCAAAACAATGAAAATGCTACAATATCCTCATACTACTCATCTCTAATCATTTATAAAGAGTGGTAAAGGTGTACATGAAACACTAATTAAAGTGGCATGTCAAAAATACATGATCAACTGTATTTTCATATCTTTATAAGAGTAGAAGTAACAATTAGGACATGAAAAAGATGAGGCACATGAATGTTTGGAGTAATTGGAAAAAAACGCATGCATAATATAATAATTTAATCTAATCAAATTAATACTACAATTCAGCGAACCCAATCTCAATTTCAACCTAGGCGCCAGAGGTCGGTATGTAGATGGATCAACTCGCATATAAAAAATACAGACCGAAACGGATAATAGCATAAATAAAATTCAGCATAAGAACTAAGCATACTATGCGATAATTAAAAATACGAAACATTGTAAAAATAAATACACTTACGCAGTCATTGACCGCAACCTCAAACCCCGATCCCTCGACGGGAAGGCTTTTAATCGTGGAAGGTGATAGCCATTTTTTATTCACAGTAAAGATGGAAAAATAAAGGCCACCAATTTAATTCGTGATTCATTTCATTTTCAGAAATAGGGTTTTTTTTTAATAAATGTAACGGAAGATAAAACGTTTCTTTGAATCGTTCAACGTTGGGAGTCGGTGACCAACCGGAAAAGTCGATGAGCGTGTTCTCCAAAAGTCATGTCAGAAAACTGAGTCAAAGGCTTAAATACATAATTTCAAAGTCAATATTGGACTTCAGAACGCAGCGATGTGCAGAAGACTTACTCTGAGAAATGAGGATTCCATTTCGGAGTCCACTTCATTCCATTGAATATGTCGAACAAATCTCCAAAGACCAGATCATAAACTTATCTCTCAAATCTCGTTTCCGCGTTTTCTCTGGTCTCTGGTCTCTGGTCTCCTCTTCTCCGCGTAACTACTTGCTATATATACTTCCATCTATATTTGCTATATAGATCACACTCAGATTAGTATTCATCTTCTACTACAGATACTGGTATTGATATTGTTGCAACCAATTACTTATTCTGCGGCTGTGAAGAGAATAATTCTAGAGGCTGCAGCGATATGGAAATGAGAATAGCATCTGGACGATTCGTAATATTGGTTGCCATGGTTATGGTTGTTACGATGGTTAGTGAAAGTTCGGCTTCTCGGCCACTCCAATTGAAATTCATATTTCAGGGAGATGAAAAAGAAAATAATAATAATATTAAGATGACGAATGGGTGGTTCGAATCCCTTAGGGGTCCCGTAACTCCGTCAGGCCCCTCTAATTGTCAAAACTTTAGGTCTCCCAGCGGGGGAGGTTCGTGTCCAGTTAACGAAATTAATGCAGCGGGGATTAATGCGTTAACAGATCGGTCGATTGGAATTACAAGAGTTGCTGATACTTCAGATCCGACTGTTAAAAGTAAAAAATCCCAGACGTAGAATTCCAGACACGGAACGGAAATCCAAAAGAGAACGACTGAGGAAAGATTTAGCCGGGATAATAATGCCCGAATTATGAAAAGAAAAAGGTTTGAGAGACCATGTAACTGATCATCATCTAATTTGGTCCAGCTGCATGTTCTGAAAGCACTAACAGCCAAATCATGGGCGGCAGATTGTAATTCTTTCAGATATATGTTGTTACTGTGATTGTCCGCGTAACTGAACCAGACACATTCATTTATTCAAACATTATTTATTAATTCAGGGTCTCACTTCTATATTGGATGTTTGTTAATTGTATATAATACTATATATGGTGGGTTGAGTAAAATAAATAAATGCAATGAAGATTTGTGTTTTGCAGCACAATTATTTGAGAAATAGCGTTATTATGGTTTGGCGGAGGATGCAAGGAATCCATATATATTACGGCCCAGATAGGCCTAGGGCGATCCTTTTTCCCGTTTATGGTCTGCGTATTCTTTAATTTGTTTTTAATGTATTTACACAATAGCCAATAGAAGGTTTTTAAATTCTTAAAGTGTGCATCTGGAGTAGTCAGGCGCTGTTACAGCGTAGGAGGATACTGTTACAGCTTAGGTTCAAGACATATGCGAAAAATGCTAATAAGAAAAAAATGGGACAAATTTATCTCAATGGTGTTTTTTACATGAAATTTTAAAATCCCTTTCAATGCTCATTAAGAAAGGGTTGAGGTTGAGGTTGAGATGGATTCTGACATAACATGCTCCATCTAACTGTTCTATAATTCAAATTTATTTTTCTTTAACTAGCATAGATAGATCCATGGGAGAGATTTTGAAGGAACCAGATAATAAGATGAAGCAGAAAAATATATGACTCTGTGGGAGAGATCTTCAAGAAAATTTCAGATAATGTTTACGTCGCCAATATTCAATGTTACATATTGTTAAGGTGTTACAAATGAAGATGAGCAGATCGTTGATTGAAATGTATGTTACATATTTGTGAGGGTGTTACATGTGAAGATGAGCTGATCGTTCATTGAAATGAGCAGATACACCAGAATGGGGAATACAGGAGAACACAGAGATTGAAAAAATAAAGTTGTGATGTTTAAGGTAGATGGAAGTTGCTTGGTTTATTGAATAGAGGAGAGATGGGACATTGGGAATAAAAGACTTTATGTTCATAGTTTCAAGCAAGTCAAGACAACTACACTATCTGCATTTGTGTATGCTATAAGAAAATACGATTGCACCGATTTTTATGATACATGGCTAAGTTGGAAGTTGAGACTCTCATAAGAACATGAGATAGTGTTTAGAAATGATGATGTGGTGGTGATGAAGAAAAAGAGACAAATATGTTAACAAAAGATAGTGTTTAGAAATGATGATGTGGTGGTAATGAAGAAAAAGAGACAAATATGTCAACAAACAATTTAACAAAAGATGAATTGCAACTTGAACTGAGTTGTAGATAGAAATTCTAAATTTGTGTAACAAGTATGTTAATGTATTGTTCCAAGTAAATATGCAGTGATCAACATGAGAAAGTGATGAACATGAGAAAATGTTGAGATGAAGATAGGAACAGTGGAAGACTAAGATAACGAAGAAAGAAATACAATTAACACCCTAAGCATGCGGGCATGTTTTTGTATGAAACTTGGGGACCCTAAAGTAGGAGCATTGATACATCACTTAATGACATTAACAAACAAGCATCCAAAACACCCTAGGATGCATTTCATATTGAATTTCAAGATGAATATGTTCAAATTCAGGTGAATCCGTTCCTCCACAATAGTCATCATCCCTTTCAATTACAACAATTAAATTTTCAGTAATGTGTGTAAATCTTAGAAGGAGAAGACACTTTTGGGCCTCCAGAAGAGAGTATGTCAATGCAATAAAGGTGTAGGACAATTTTGTAGAAGTTGGATAGCTAAAAAAGTATTTAGGAGGACAATTTTGTAGAAGTTGGATGGCTAAAAAAGTATTTATGTTTTGTGTAGATAGTAGGTGTAAAGTTTTTATTGTTGAGTAGTAGCAAAATCTACTATAATATTATATGTCACAAAAATTTAGAGAATTTAGTACTTTGTTTATTAAATTAATAAGCTTTGTTCAATGTAAAACTATTACATCTTTTGTTGAATTCATTTTGAGAGTGACTGTGTATAGAATGTATTTACTGTACATAAGTTGGAAATCTTTTACTGTATACTCTTTGATTATACACGGGTCGTTCCTCTCTACATCAATGAAACAATGTATTTACTGTAGATAAGTTGGAAATCTTTTACTGTATACTCTTTGATTATACACGGGTCGTTCCTCTATACATTAATGAAACATTGAAGCCTACCATTCAGATCGCATGTACTCTATAGATCTCTTAATCATATGAAAAAACAAATCATATTTCGAATCCATATGTTATTTTCCACACATTCTAACTTTTCCCATGCATTTATGTAGACATTTCATGAATTATTTTCATTTATTATCAAATTTTAAACCATAAAGGAGAAGGATATTGAAAGTATGGAAAAAAATGTTTTTGTTTTCCCTTTTATTAATTTATTTTATGCCTCTAGTAGGGAAAAAAAATTTGTCACGAAGTATTAGCTTCCTATACCATTGAACATTTTTTCCCCACTTATCAAATAAGTACATTTTTTTTAACCAATGGGAAACTTTGAGGTTTTATTTGGCCTCAAATCAAGGTCATCAAGGTCATTTGGTTTCAAAATTAGGAAAGTGGATATATATATGTGTGTGTGTGTGTGTGTGCGTGTAGATTCATGCTAAGATTTAAGTTAGCATTAATTCCAAAGATTAAATGTTTGTGGATATCCCAAACCATAGCCCATAATTCACATTTCTTGTTATGATGCCCAAGATTGCATGTAGGTTGTGGGTTCTAATGACTAACCTAATATAATAGCCATTAGATTACTTAGTTGATTACCCTCCTCGACCCATGGAAATGTCCCTTGACGTATTAGATAGATCCACTATCATGGAGACATTCCTAGTTCCCTCTCTCCACCAAATCCATGTTGATGTTTTAGTATCATCTGATAGATACTTCCACATTGGTTTTTTTCTAACACGTGGGAGTCATCCTTAATGTCTCTGAGGACTTACTATATTCACTTTATTAAATGGTGATTGCAACTTGATGATGGTCTAGCATGACATGTTAGTGGCAATGCTTACATGGAAAAACAACAATTTGTTAACTTGGAGGGATTATTTGAGGTGCTTTTACAATGAATTTGAATATGTTATAACAAGATGAAATGTAGAAATTGAATTAGATTTCCGAATATACAACTTCTATTCATAGAAATTGTGAATAACTGTATCAAATTTTATTTTTTCTAACAGTGGTATGTTATTTTTCCAACAAAATATAAGATATATGTCTTTGTTCATGTAGGTGTTGAGTACCTTAATGATGGAATTTTGTTCCAAAAAATTATATACTTGTATAGAACTCATTGTTATATTGCAGTTTATTTTTTGGAAATTTATGATATTAATTTTATATTTTTAAAAAATTATCGAAGTTAATATATAATTGAAATTACAATGTCTTTTGTTTGTGTAGGCTAATAGGGTATTCACATGATAAAAAATATTTCTTTTCTTTTTTAGATTGTCAATATCTGTCTCCTCTAATGCAACATATAATTCATTCGAGAAAAGGTTAAGACGACAAAAACTTATAGCAAAAATAAGAGAGGTATGTATTCTAGGATTTTGATATATGTGAAGACAAAAATAGTAAACAATATCAATTTAATATATATATAGTCGACTCTATCTATTTCTGTAGTTTCATCAACAACTCAATTGTTTAGCCTATATAAAATTAATGTCAAAGACAGAGATATGGATAGGTATTCACAAAAATGGAGGTTTTTATCAATTTGCAGATCGAACCAGCAGGTTTTTCATCCCGAACCAAAATCCGAGGCAACCAATTTAGCATACACATTGTCAATCCCACCCAAAAAAAAATGAATTCAAAAGAACATGCATGCTTTCTTAGGAGTGCACATGTTCTCTAGGAATATGCATATGTTCCTCATAGTGTGCACACACTATAGGAACATGCATGTGTTACTAAGAGAATGCACATGTTATTAAGAATGAACACATGCTCCTATAAGATATTTGTTATTTTCTATTCCCCCCTTCTCTATCTCTCTCCTACATTTACACCCACTCTCTGTCTCCCTCTCACTCTCCCTGTCTACCCATCTTGTTTGTCTCCTTCTCTCTCCATGTCACACTCCTATACATGGTAGTACCTAGACATGGCAAGAAATAGACATCAGAAGGCATGGAAAGACCTTTCCTTAACACTCCTCAGACTCCCACACTCAGTCTCTCTCCACCCCCCTCTTCAAATCTCTCTCTCTCTCTCTCTCTATATATATATATATATATATTCCCATTTGTCTCTCCCTTTCCTATTATACCCCCCTCTCTCCAAACTTCTCTCCCACCCTTTCTCTCTCTCCTCATTGTTAGTCTCAGTCTCTCTCTCTCTCTTCCCCACTTTCTCTCTCTATTCTCCCTCTGTATCCCCACCTTCGTCTCACTCTATATATACCCCCTCTTATATGTCTCTTTTTATGCTTCCCTTCCTCTCATTATCCATCTCTTTCTCCCTCTCTCTCTTTCTCACACACTCTATCCACCCCTCCTCTTTGTCTTTCCCTCTCCCCCTCTCTCACTTTCATACACACTCTCTCTCCCCCTACACCCTCTCTCTCTTCCCCTCCCTCCCACTATCTATCCTATATATATCCTAAATCTATCTCTCTCTTCTACATTTACCTCTCTCTCTGCCCCCTTATTTTTATTCCAATATATCCCTCTCACACTCTCTCACACACTCTCTATTATTGTTCTATGACCTGCTTTCTCTCCCTCCCACACTCTCTCTATTATTGTTCTATGACCTGCTTTCTCTCCCTCCAACACTCTCACACACTCTTTCTATCCCCCCTATATGTCTTCCTCTCTCTCCCTCCCACACTCTAACAGACTCTCTTTCTGCCTCCCCTCTTTGTCTTCCTCTCTCTCCCTCTCACACTCTCACACACTAGCAAGTTTGGTACATTGCAAGGCAAGGCATGGAAAAGAAATAAATGACCTTCACCTAGACATGGAAAGGCATGTCAAGACCTAGACCTAGACCTATACCTATATTTATACCATGTCCTATACCTAGACCTTGCCTCTCCATGCCTCACACTCTCACACTCTCTCTCTCTCTCTCTCTCTCTCTCTCTCTCTCTCTCTCTCCATATATTTCTCTCCCTCATACCTCCCTCTCTTTCTCCCCATCCCTCTCCTCTCTTGAGCTCTTTATCACTCTTTCCCTCCTTCCCTCTTTATCTCTATCTTTCTCTCCCTCCCTCCCTCTTCCCATTTTCCCTCCCTCCCCTATACCCCCCCTCTCCCACACCTCTTCCACCTCTCTCTCTCTCTTTCCTTGTTGATAGTTTAACTCTCACTCACTCTCTCTCTCTACCCATATTCTATATTTTTCATTCTACCTCCCTCTCTATCTCTCTCCATCTCACTCTCAACCTCTATTTTTCTCATGTTCTCTCCCTCCCTCGCTCCCCTTCTTTACCTCCTCCCTCCCTCCCTACCCTATCCCTCTATCTCTCCATCTCACTCTCAATCTATCTTCTACTATTGTTGGCTCTTTCCCTCCCTCCCCTCATCTCCCTCTACCCCCTCTCTCTTGTTTTCATGTACTACTATCCCCCCCTCACTCTGTATGACATTCCATTTCTTGCTCATTGTATCCCCCTCCCGCTCTCTCCTCCACTCTCCCCCCATTTCTCTATTTATATCTCAGTACCCCCCCTTCCCTCTATGTACCCACCCTCCTCTCTCTCTCTCTCATACATCTACCCCTCTCTTCCACGCACTTT
>ML780333.1:687275-697942 GCA_009831015.1 Picea engelmannii
CTCTACTCTCCCCCCATTTATCTCTTTATATATATCTACCCTCATTTCCCTCTATGTTCCCCCTTCCTCTCACAGTCATTATCACTCTCTCTCTAGCCCTTCTTCCCTCTCTCTCTTTCTCCCCCTCCCTCACACTATCTCTCTGCTCTCTCTCTCATATATATACCCCTCCCCATTATGTATCCCCCCTCTCACACTCACACATTCTCTCTTTACCCCCTACTCCCTCTATCTCTCCCCCTCACTCCCAGTATCTCTCCTCTCTTTATATATTACATCTATCACCTCTTCCTCTCTCTTGTTTTTGTTAGTCTCACTCTCACTATATCCCCCTCCCCCTCTCTCATTCACTCTCTCCCCATTTCTCTCTTTATCCCCCCTTCCTCTCACACTCAGTCTCAATCTCTCTCTCCTTATTGTTAGTCTCACTCTCACTCTCTCTCCCCACGTCCTTACGTCCTTCTCTTTTCCCCTAGTTCTACCTCCCACTCTCTCTGTCCATCTAAAGGCGAGGCATGTCTCACAATTAATAAAGGACATGTGCAACAAATAAATGTAGCCTCACCTATAAGGTGAGTGTTAAGTTTTTGTTCTTCTTCCAATGGATAACTTGTACGAGTACCTGTATGAGCATGAGCATGACCTAGACCATGAACTATACCTAGACCACCACCTAGACACCCCTAGCTTCATCAAATACTACCCATAACTTTTACTCTACGCTTAACCCCATGCACACCCAAGCCCTAAGTGCAGTATGACTATACCTCTTTTTTTATAATGATATTTTATGGATATGATCATTCACCTATCATTTAATAATGATCTCACATGATTTAATGATGATTATGGTACGTTGATTATTATTTTTTATTTTAATATAAGCATAATCTTATAGTTGATTCGATATTTTTTATTCACAATCAATGTTTGAATCCCTCTCTATATATTACCTCTTCAAATATCTCCCTCTCTCTCTCTCCATCCATCTTTTTCTCTCCCTCCTCCCTCCTCCCTCCCTTTCCCTCTCCCCCAACTTCTCTCTCTCTCTCTCCCCCTCCAAGTATCCTCCTCTCTCTCTCTCTTTGTCTCTCTCCTCCTTTATCTGCCCTTTTGTCCCTCCCTCCCACTATCTCTACCCTCTTTGTCTCCTACATCTACCACCTCTTTATCTCTCCTTGTCGTTAGTCTCACTCTCGGGTAAATTCATGAAGGTGGGTAAAACTTTCATGAGAATCGGGTCTCCAAAATTCCAAAAGATATTTTTTCGGCTGAACTAATATTTTTTTTGGCCGAAATATGTTTCATTCGAACCTTTGAACGTCAAATCGAACGATACCATGACGACGCCCTCGATTTCCATGTCCAATTTTAGCCGGACATATTTTTTTCATCCGATAACATCTTTTCAGCCGAAAGATATTATGGCCGAAAGGTTCTTTCGGCCTAAAGAAATTTTCAGCTAAAAGAAAATTTCGGCCGAAAGAACTTTTCGACCAAAAGAACCTTTCGGTTGAAAATTTATTTTGGCCGAAAAGAGGTTTATATATTACCCTGACATAGCGATTGTTATACTTTTTTCGAGTTTTTGGTTAGTTTATAGTGTTGGTGATAGTGCTAGGTGATTGTGTTAGTTGATTGCATCGGATATAGCGCTAGGTGATAGTGTTGCATGTCATTGTTGTAGGTGGGAAGACGGGCGGTCGGGTGGACATTGGAGCTATGGGCGGGTGGGTGTTGGAGCTACAGGAGTCTCATCCACGTAAATTTGTGTCTTCTATCAAAATAGTTTCGACAAAAGAATTTAACAATAATTTGCTTGAGGCATTGTCGATAAGGTTTAGTGGTAAATTTTTAATTTTGTCTTGGGGTGGGGCTATCTCATCAATTACAATGTCAAATTTTTGTTCATCATTATCCAATTTATTAATTTTTATCCAACCAATATATCATTGAGAAAAAATGCAGAAGAGTACACCAGAATTCCACTTTCGAATCTATAGTTTCTCCACCTGTGAGAAGAGTATCCCATAATGTTACCATCTATACGCCATCCACACCCTGTTGAATGCAATTCATTCAAAAATTGTTCCATAAGATAACTACCAATTCGCCACTTTACCCAAACCAGGATTTGCATAGCATTGTATACCCATTTTCCAAAACCCTTTACACCCAAAGTTCTTAACACTTTGATACCTGAGACAATGCACAACATATGGAAAACTATCATTACTGAGAGCAGTATCCTCTCTCTGTCAGTAAGTCCCCAACTATCACTCTATGCCCTCTTTCTAATTCTCTTGGAAAGACACAACAAATCCAAAAAATCCATGAGAAAAGAAATACCAATGCTTTCCATTATAACCATAACTCTAGGTTTAGAGAGAGGCATAGGATGTATACCATTGACCATTTCCCCCTTGAAATGAACCAACCAGATACCAATTAAAAGAGAAAATTAAGTTAATACTACCCACAATAAATGATAATGTCCTCAAACTTAGAACTGATGATGTAAAGGTCAACATTTGGAAAACATGGTGTAATTGGAATTAGAATTTACCAGAGCTTTCATAAGAAACATATTGGTGGGAAACCCAGTTTTTTTACTCTCAAGAAGATAGTTTCTTATTTCCCTTCTCGCTATTAGGGAACTTGAGAAGCCATCTAGTCTTAAACAGACAGTTAGCACAATGTTGATTACGACTTCTGCTAACCTTGGAAATATTACAGTAATACTTTTGTATCTTTCTATTGCTGAGAGTCATCCACTCTTATGCATGTAATTTTGAAGAGCATCAGAAGCCATGAATATGACTCCATCAATAGATCTAGTTTCTTCATCTTCATACCTTGAATATTTTAAAGAACCTATCAACAACTTTGTCCAATTATCCAATTTATTAAATTATTAATTTTTGTTCATTATTATTATCCAATTACAATGTCCAATTTTTGTTCAAATGTGTTAGTGATGAACTTCTAATTTTTAGGTGGGTGTTTGAGCAATTGTAGAATGAATAGTTTGTTGATCAGAGTTCATTTTTATTGTTAAAGAAGTTTGATATGTATTTTTTGGGTTTTTTAGAAATGTTGCTTACACCCTCCCTCATTCTACCATTCCATTGTGCATCCAACAAATTATATTACCTTGTGCTCTCACCTCCAAATCTTGCGTAAACATTGGATCAACCTAGTTTGCATTTTAGCCATCAAAATTCAAATCTTCCCTGACCATTTGTGATCCTGCAACCCATTGTACCCTGTTGTATGAACCAAAGTGCAAATCATCCCTCACAATGCCCACAATCCACTTTTCCAATTCAAAATGTCAGCTACACAACTTGTTGGAATGCCTATAGTGATTACAAAGGATACCCCTAACAAATGCCTCCAACTACATAGTCAATTCTAGAACAGGTTGTACAGGAAGCCTCTGCTAGTTATATATCCCAAGTAATGGAGGTGGAGACATAGCATACTTAATAGGAGAACTTGGTAGATAGAGGTGGAGATAGATATGAACCATGTCTATCTATTATTTTCTTATAAGGATCCATGCACCTTGTGCATGATAATGCAAACAACAACATGGAATTATTGAACCTATATCAGTCTAATTTGGTCAAGGATGTTGTCCCCCCAAGTTCATAACTTACCATATCTTGTCCATTGATGATGTGAGCACTATAACCCTGAATAATGAATCATAGTGTATAGGAATGGTACCCTAGTCTTGTCCCTTACTCTTGAGTTATTTGAAAGGATGTTATTCGTATGCATCGGGATCTGTTTTGGCAAGATATATAGGTTAAAACAATTGTAGTCTTGATTTTTTGTTCTTCGTAATTCAATTTTAGTATTTTTTATTTTCTTCATAATTCAATTTTAGTATTAAATGAAAAGCTAGATTTGTTTTGTTTATGCTGAATTTGCCTTCATATCTTACTTAATTTTCTTTTCAATTGAGTATCCTCATTTAATATGATTCTAATTAGGTTTCCCCTTTTCTACTTTATACAATAAACAAGGTTTATGTTTTAGAGTATAAGCTTTCAACTATGTTTGTCTGGGTTAACTATATAAGTCCTTAGACATGTTGTGATTTGAAAATCTCAAAGCTGTGTTGATTAATATTTAGTGAATATTTTTTTATTTTTTACATTGATATTGTGTTATAATGATTTAAATATCTAGATTGTGTTATAATGATTTAAATATCCAGGTAGTAATTTTACAATTTTATATTGAGATTGTATTATTTGTATTGGATGGTTTTTCATATTTTATTTTCTTTTTATTGGAAATATAATATAGAACTAAATAATTATTACATGGTAAAATTGAAATCAATTATGTGGTGCAATGTTTAATAAATTCTGATAAATGTTAAAACAAATTTTTATTTTGTTATTCTTTGTTGAAATATAATACAAAAGTAGAAGATTATTACATGGTGAAATTGACACCAATCTTGTGATGCAATGTTTACTAAATTCTTATAAATGTTAGAATAGATTTTTACTATATTAATTTGGAACAGTTGTTTATAGTCAATGTAAAATTATGGTTTATAACATTTTTTTATCAATTTAATTTTTTTTATTGGAAAATTATGAATTCAAATAAAATTAATATTTGGGTTAATTAAACATTTAGCTCACATATAATATATGTGAGCTAGCTCACATATAATATGTGTGAGCTACATATAATATTTGTGAGCTAGATCACATATATTATATGTGAGATAGCTCACATATAATATATGTGACGCCCTGTCCATGTACAGCGACATAGCCGAATATGGCCCTGTCCATGTACAAGGAAAGGCTCGAATTCGGGGATGTCCCTGTACATGGACATGGCCATATTAATCTATGTCCCTTAGCTTAGTAAAGGCTATGTGTTACACTATGACCATTACATACTAATACATGGTTACTATAAAGGTATACATATTAATGGTAATCATTATAATCACTTGCTTGTTTATCTGATAATTACAATCATACCTGTTATATTGAGTTCATGTTAGTAAGGGCTATGTTCTCCTGTTGAAATTAACCAATATATTACCTATGATATTCTTAATCTTCACATTTTATGTCCTTATTGAAACCCATAGATATATATTATTTATCTGAATAAGTTGTACACACCATATACGTAGTTTCCCTAATAAAGGTAATATAACTAAAATCAATACTAATACTGATAATAATCAAAGCATGTAAGCTATCGTAATAATATCTTGATCTCAACTAATATGAAACACACCATGCATAGATCTATGCTCTCTTGTTGTAATTCAAAGTACGAGTTGTAGTGTGACTTATAATTCTATGTTAGTATTACTGCCATTGACCTTTATTCTAGTGAACACAGTAACATCTAGCACATAATAGGAGTCAATTTGGTAGGTATAGGTGATATACATGAACTAATACCATTACATGAACATAATCCATATATGGTATAGATACTAGTAATACCATACCCAAGGAGTTGTTTGAGATTTACCGGTGAATACAGTAACATATGAACAAGGGGAATCGATATGCATACTCTGATACAGGGTGGTATAGATAATAGCAATAATATTCCATGGAGATCATACGTATATTAGTGGCCTATACCTTAGACTCAGACTCTGCACTCTTAACTATATCATAATATTCACATAGCTCATATGGGTAAGATATGAAGTTGATTCCATTGCTTTAGCTCTCTCTTAATCAGAGTAAGTAAAACCCATCTGTATTGGACAAGAGTATACCCTTTGTAAGACCCTTGTTAATGATGCTACTAGTATAGTTATAGTGTTTCTTATAGTAATATATCTATTTACACTATTCAATACGAGTAATAAGGATAACTAATCCCATAATATATGATAGTTATAACATGCGGAATTGATATAGAAGAGTACTAGTCACTATGCTCATATAACTAGGATTGATAGTAATACAGTGCGACCATGATTTTGGTTATATTACGTAAATATGATAGGTCTCTGCTTTTGTTAGCTTATGATCTTTAACTATCCTATGCCTAATATTATTCCATTGTAATTACACGAATCATTCGTATTACTTGGAGCTAAGTTGGGCATCACTCCTAGTTATAGTGTACATACTAGTGAACATACAGTAATCATAGACTATATGAATCATAGAAGCATTACCATTAGTTAAAACGAATCCATATTACATATATAGGCAATGGTATACATCTTATCATACGTGTTATTACTAATATATCATGACATATACCGTATCTAAGCTTCTAGTAATAGACATGATTACAATACCATATTTAAGTTGAGTTACAATACCATGTCTTCTCCCTATAAGTGTATATTTCCCATTAATTACAACATAGTGATTAGTGTATTATCTAGTCTAACAAACTTTGTATCATGGAAACAATAGGGATAAAGTAAGTGTACAGAAACATGAATCAAACCTATTGTAATCATATCAGCTAGCTGTATAGGGTTGAACATGGTGAAGTAATGAGCTAATATGATATGAGACCACAACAAGCCCTCTATGAGACCTCTATACATTAGCTTTAGTGATCTATCACACTTTCTATTTACACTAATATGGCATAGGTACTAGCTACAAATTGCATGGTATTATCTATGCCTTATTTTCTCTATAATGTGTGAATCTTTACTATATGAGCATACCATAGATATGGGAATATAAGGAAATGAATAGTGCAAATATGAGGAAAATCAAAGAGATCAACAAGGATAAGAGATATGAGCTCTGGTGTGATAAGGGTGAGGGTGAAATCACGGAGATGGGTAACACTTTTGTGACAATCGGATCTCAAAAATTTCGAAACACATTTTTCCGGCCGAACTAATATTATTTTTTGGCCGAAAGTTATTGTTTTCGGTTGAACTAGTTTTTGACCGAAAAGTGAAATGTCAAATCGAACGGTGCAGTAATGACACCCTCAATTTACGTGTACTAATTTAGTCAGATGGATATTTTCCATCTGGCAATATGTTTTCGGCCGAAAGATAGTTCGACTGAAAGATTGTTCGACCGAACTATCTTTTAGCCAAAAGATGATTTATATATCAACCACACATCGATTTTGTAATGTTTTCGAACTTTGTTGGAGTTTGTTGGTGTTTCTGAGCGTCTGTGAGCATAGAGGTCATGATGGAGTAGGTCATGTAGGTGGGTGTTTTTGAGTGTCTGTGAGCGTGAGGTCGTGTTGGCATTTGTGAGCCTTGGTGCACCGAGCTCCAGGTATTTCTCTAACCTGTAGTATTTAGGTTTAAATTTAATTTTTATGATGTATTGTTAAATTTTAATTTTAGTTTTTAATTTATAATTAAAATTTAATTTCTTGGCCCCTATGGCATGCCCACGGCTTGGCCACAGAGCTGCCCCCCCGAGGCCAGCCCTGTGGCCAAGGGTATAGTTTAGTAACAAGAATCTCCATTTTCTTGTCCTGATGATAGAGGATATTCCATCCGACGCAATAACAACGAGGTTTCTCTAAATAAAAACATAAAATCAGACGAAATGAACAACTAAGCATGCATGGCTTTTTTTACTTTTTTCTCTACCTTTTGAACATGAAAAATTTCTCTCTTCTCTCCTTATGAATGGTGTGTGAAACCTAAATGGTTGCATAGTATATAAATAAGCATATTAGTAACTCGCTCTTGGTCTGTATTGAAAAATAGTTGTGATAAAAAGCCTGCACCACATGTTGTCAACAACGAATATTCCCTTTTCTTTCGCCACCCACCCATGGCTTGGCCACAGGGTGGCCCCCGCAGCCAAGTATTCCCTCAGACTCCTTGCTTACAAGCTGTCTCTTAAATTTCAAATATTACTTACCACACTCTCGTTTGATTTTTCAACAAAAGCAAAGCAATATTGCAGTCTAGATTTTACAATTTTTTTATTTTCATTAAAAGCAAAGCAATATTGCAGTCTAGATTTTACAATTTTTTTATTTTCATTAAAAGCAAAGCAATATTGTAGTCCATATTTTACAAATTCTTTATTTTCATTAAGTCAATGTGGAGTTGCACTAGGAGACACCATCGTTTTTTTTTTTCTTTTTATATAACACAAATTTATGATATACTAAAATTGTCTAAATTTATATTTATATTAAAAAATAATTTTTAAAAAATTATAAGTTATTAAAACTTTTCAGAATTTAATATTTAATATGAAATAATAATTTTATGTAAAAATTATTCTCATTATAAATAGAATTTCAAAATACATAAATATTAAATTTATTTAATTTAATAATATTTTTTTAATTTCTAAAAGAAAATAAAAATACAAAATAACTTTATTTATTTCTTTATAATAAAATAAAAACATGAAATATAAATATAAATATAGTTATAACTAAAATTATTAAAATACAAAATATAAATATAGTTATAACTAAAGGCATTGTTGTTACATTTATGACACCTTCTCATTTATAATTTTTTGACCTCACAAATGCCTATCATTATGAAGACTTATCCTTTTCCATTACATAAAGTTATCATTCAGATACACTTTCTTTCAAAATACTTAGATTTTTTTCTTATTTTCTCAACTCTTCCATAGTCCCAAGTTGGTGAATACGATTACAATTACATTTCCATATAATTGTCAATATTTACTTTCAACATGTAAACTATAAAATTTTATTGTATCATAGGTAATAGATTTTAATATTATATTAATGATAATTTATACAATAAAAATAATTATCTTTTATTTTATTGAAAATATTGTAATACTTGAATATCATAGCCAAGTTTACATATGTAATATTAGAGTAACATAAGTTTCTTACAAAGTTTATCTTACAAAGTATCTTGCAATGCCTTGTTTACCGTTAAACTATATTAAAACTCTTTCATAAGTTATGTTGTTTTCAATCTTTTTGCACTCGATGCTACAAAACATTGGTTGTAGGTTTTTAATAATGTGAATCTAGATTATAAATTGTATTCAAAATATTTTGATGATATTAAATATCAAAGTTGTATGATTTTAATAATGCAAGTAGATTATAAAGTATATTCAATATTGAGGATATTGAAAGAGTTCTACACATGAAATGATGTTCTTATTAGATGAGATTCTCATATTATAAATAATATCCATTGGATACCTTGATATATAACACCTTGAATACCATTTCACCACTTCTCAACAAGTGAATGCATATGGTATGTTTGTTGTGTGTACAAGGAAGAATTCCCTCAATCCCTTAGACACCTTGCATTTATGAATGCCAATTTTCCCAAGGAGACAATTCCTTTGATTGCCGATGCAAGGAAAATGACATGGAAGGTATTTCATCAAACCACACTACTTTGGGAATGGATGGCCCTATATTGGATTTGATTCGCAGATATATGCTCCCTTAGTTATGGCCTCAAACAAAAATTTCATTCAAAAACTCAATGATTAATATGATTATGTAATTCACGCCAAGTTTTGCATTTTTCCGTGTTCTTCATTTTATAACAAGAGAAAGAAATATCCATTGCCAAGAGTCATTTATATTTGGACTAGATTGACAAAACCATCTAGTGAGACCTAATGATAATGGTTAAGTAAATCTCCCTCTATGCTTCACATGTCCTACATATTGTCACGAGTCTTGGTCACATCTATGTGTAAGACATGAGTGACCTACCTGTGTAGTAAATTGCTCAAAAAGGAACCAGTCTCCCACTTTGGTGGTCTTTTCCAACGTCTTCCACTTTGGTGGTCTTTTCCAATTGTATAGAGCCTTTGACTAAAGGAATAGTTATAACAAATACTTCACTTTGGATGATAAAGTCTAATTTATAGAAATAAAAGAGTCTTAGATGAGAACTAATTATTATACTCATTTATTACTTCACACATATTGACCAAAGTTATTAAATTCTTATCTTATTGATGATATTTATATTCATATAATATAACTTCAAATTGACAACTTATTGGATTTGTGTAAGACATGAGTGACTTACTTGTGTAGTAAACTTCTCAAAAAGGAACTAGTCTCCCACTTTGGTGGTCTTTTCCATTGTCTTCCACTATGGTGGTCTTTTCCAATTGTATTAACCCTTTGACTAAAGAAATAGTTATAACAAATACTTGATTTTGGATGATAAAGTATAATTTATAGAAATAAAAGAGTCTTAGATGGGAACTAATTATTATACTCATTTATTACTCCACACACATTGACCCAAGTTATCGAATGCTTATCTTATTGATGATATTTATATTCATATAATATAACTTCAAATTGACAACTTATTGGATTTGTGTAAGACATGAGTGACCTACTTGTGTAGTAAACTACTCAAAAAGTAACCAGTCTCCCACTTTGGTGGTCTTTTCCAATTGTAGAGACCTATAATTGCATCCTTTCTCAATTGTAATCTTCAAACTTCTACATCCCTCTCTCAATATCTAGCAATTCATATTCTTATGGCCCATCTCTAAGAGATAACTTTACAATTGTTCATCTTCTTTACATGCCACTTGAACAATCAATTCAACTTCTACATGTCATTTGATGCCCACTTCCTAATGAAAATGAATTGGTTCAATAGTTATTGTCGATGCACCATACACATGTTGCTTTTGATCTTGTAATCCCTTGTACAT
>ML780333.1:697992-717348 GCA_009831015.1 Picea engelmannii
TCATAGACCATACTGCACGAAGAATTGACCAATAAACATTCTTTAGAACCTTTTAGGTTTTTGTTGACATGTTCTAGAAACATGCATCCATTATTTCCATTAATTATCTCAATGTGATCTTCAAGTCAATTATGCATAGTTCAATAAATATATCACTTCCATATTAGGTCGGTTCTCTCCTAGTGGCACTTCCCAACAAAACTTCCTACTTAGTCGCTCTCTGACCTAATTGACTGTTTGACTTCTTACACGATTCAACACATAATAACATATCCATTCCATTGACTAGTAAGGCATAAAGTTTCATTTGAAGCTCTATTTTTACTAGTTTTGTAAATAGTTTATGACACTTTCCTATATCCCTTGGATTTATTCCTCATTTGTGATCTTTGGTAGTATATACAAATATATTTACGTTTTCTTAGGGATGTTGATATTTACAAGATTTTGTGTGTTGGTGTAATTTACTAGTATTGTGGCATTGGTGCTCTTTAAATGAAAAGGAAAATAATTGAAAGCAATCTTGTAAAAAGGTAGAATTTACTTTGTTATCAAATATAAACAGCCATGAGTAATATGGAATTGAATTGCAAAGAGTGAATATGGCATTGTACTTAACAAAGAATAATCTAGTTTCATATTATATGACTGTAGTTCAAGAACAAGAATCTATATATATGGAACAATTATTTCTTGAGTGCATCATATTTATTAACACAATTTTGTAGTGTACAAGAGTCTTAAAAAAATATTATTAAAAATAAGTAAGCACAAGTGACACAATCCTTCAAAACTAGGTTCAAAGTGTTTGATAGCAAACATTTACACTAAGAATCAACACTAATATTCAAGATATTTTCCATGAATAGAAAATCTAAATTACTTTGTTAATGTTGGTATTTCTATAATGAGTCAACCTATTCATAGATTGATTAGGTTCAAAGTGTTTTCTAGCAAACATTTACAAAAAGAATCAACACTAAGATTCAAGATATTTTCCATGAAAAGAAAATCTATATTACATTGTTAATGTTGGTATTTCTATAATGAGTCAATCTATTCATAGATTCATTTTGTTTTAAGTAATATATAACGGTCATTAACCAAGCTATAAAGATTCCTTAGGTTAGTGAGTCGGGATAAGCTATGATTTATGCTCCCTTAGTTATGGCCTCAAACAAAAATTTAATTAAAAAACTCAATGATTAACATGATTATGTAATTCACACCAAGTTTTGCATTTTTCTGTGTTCTTCATTTAATAACAAGAGAAAGAAATATGCATTGCCAAGAGTCATTTATATTTGGATTAGGTTGACAAAACACATCTTGAAACCATCTAGTGAGACCTAATGATAATGGGTAAGTAAATCTCCCCCTATGCTTCACATGTCCTACATATTGTCATGAGTCTTGGTCACATCTTTGTGCAAGACATGAGTGACCTACTTGTGTAGTAAACTGCTCAAAGAGGAACCAGTCTCCCACTTTGGTGGTCTTTTCCAATGTATTCCACTTTGTTGGTCTTTTCCAATTGTAGAGGCCCTTTGACTAAAGGAATAGTTATAACAAATACTTCATTTTGGATGATAAAGTCTAATTTATAGAAATAAAAGAGTCTTATATGGGAAATAATTATTATACTCATTTATTACTTTAGACATATTGACCAAAGTTATTCAATGCTTATTTTATTGATGATATTTATATTCATATAATATAACTTCAAATTGACAACTTATTGGATTTGTGTTGGATATGTAGGCATAATTGTAGGAACTATGTGAGGAAACAAGGAATCATAATGTTATGAGGGTCATGTGAACTAACACTAGTGATATATCCACTCATAGTAGAAACATTTTCTAATGAAAACCCATATCATATGAGAGTTTTTATGTTAGAAATAATATTTTATCCCTACCTTCTAGTTAACAAAAACTCTGCATAAGTAAATTGATATTTCATTGAATTTCTATTTAATAGTATTTTTAATGGTATATCAATGTTCTGTAGAGTGATCTCCTTCTCCATTCTCAATTCATTTAGCCAAGAATTGGCATATTTATGCCAACCCCCATTAAGCAATAGGTAGCAAATTTTCTTTCATATTAGTAGTCTCTTGTGCCTGTACATTAGGTACCTAGTTTTAGTCATTCTCTTATTGGGGAAATAACTAATTATATGAGGATAGGATAGGTTACTTATGATATTAATTATAAGATTATAAATTATAAACACTTTTGAATTTTCTCAGTATTTCTCCATGATTATATAGAAATGCTACAACCCAAATCTTCAAATCCATATATATAATATAACAAGATTGATGAGTGTCTCAAAAGGGGTTTACTTTTTCCCCAGAGCCAAAATTCATACGATTTACAATTTTTTCCAAGGTAAAAATAGGTTTTGGACATGGAGGGATATGATGTTAGGTTTAATAATCAGCAACAAATAAACTCGAAACTATATCAAGCAAGGGAGTTAGGGAGTTTATAGTTAAGAAATCCCTTAGTGGAAATATGGTTCCTTTATGTAACAATTAGGTATAAATCTCTGACTTGAAATCCGTTAGTTTTTGCGTCTTCTTCTTTGATGTGGATTATGAATGATAAACATCTGAGTGGAATGACAGTCCCTTGGCGAACCCAACTTTTGATTTCAATGACTTCTATGTGTGGGTTGTATTGATTATTGTGAAACATTTGTGGTTTTATCTACTGTCACTTATCCCTTTAGTCATCAGTCTGTGCCTGAGTAGTTGGCCAGGAGCTAAATCAACGGTCATCACTTCGATGTTTAAAGACTTATAGATTCAAATGCCCTTCTTTTCTGTGCATGGATGATGAGTGAAGGATAAGAATTTGCCATGTTGTCTATGGACCCCTTATTATTTAGTTGATTGATTCATGATTGAATGTTTAGTCATTGTGTCTTATTCTTTGATGTGGATTTTGAATGATAAACCTCTGAGTGGAATGACATTCCCTTTGCGAATCCAACTTCTGATTTCAATGACTTCTATGTGTGGGTTTTATTGATTATTGTGAAAATTTTGTGGTTTTATCTTCTGTCACTTATCCCTTTAGTCATCAGTCTGTGCCTGAGTAGTCGGCCAAGAGCCGAATCAACGGTCATAATTTTAGTGTTTAAAGACCTATAGATTCAAATGCCCTACTTTTATGTGCATGGATGATGAGTGAAGGATAAGAATCTACCATGGTGTCTATGGATCCCTTACTTATCTTTTAGTTGATTGATTCATGGCTGAATGTTTAGTTTTTGTGTCTTCTTCTTTGATGTGGATTGTGAATGATAAACCTATTAGTGGAATGACAGTCCCTTGGTGAACCCAACTTTTGAGTTCAATGACTTCTATGTGTGGGTTTTATTGATTATTGTGAAAAGTTTGTAGTTTTATCTTCTGTCACTTATCCCTTTAGTCATTAGTCTGTGCCTAAGTAGTCCGCCAGGAGCCGAATCGACGATCGTCACTTCGGTGTTTAAAGACCTATAGATTCAAATGCCTTGCTTTTCTGTGCATGGATGATGAGTGAAGGATAAGAATCTACCATGCTGTCTATGGACTCCTTATCTTTTAGTTGATTGATTCATGGATGAATGTTTAGTCTTTGCATCTTCTTCTTTGATGTGGATTGTGAATGATAAACCTATGAGTGGAATGACAGTCCCCTTGTGAACCCAACCTCTAATTTCAATGACTTCTATGTGTGGGTTTTATTAATTATTGTGAAAAGTTTGTGGTTTTATCTTCTGTCACGTATCCCTTTAGTCACCAGTCTGTTCTTGAGAAGTTGGCCAGGAGATGAATCGATGGTTGTCACTTCGGTGTTTAAAGACTTATAGATTCAAATGCCCTATTTTTTTGTGCATGGATGATGAGTGAAGGATAAGAATCTGCCATGCTGTCTATGGACCCCTTACTTATATTTTAGTTGATTTATTCATGGTTGAATGTTTATTTTTTGCATCTTCTTCTTTGATGTGGATTTTGAATGATAAACCTCTGAGTGGAATGAAAGTCCCTTGGTGAACCCAACTTTTGATTTCAATGACTTCTATGTGTGGGCTTGATTGATTATTGTGAAAAGTTTGTGGTTTTATCTTCTGTCACTTATCCCTTTAGTCATCAGTCCATGCCTGAGTAGTCGGTCAGGAGATGAATCGATGGTCATCACTTCGGTGTTTAAAGACCTATAGATTCAAATGCCTTTCTTTTCTGTGAATGGATGACGAGTGAAGGATAAGAATCTACCATGTTTTCTATGGACCCCTTATCTTTTAGTTGCTTGATTCATGGTTGAATGTTTAGTCTTTGCATCTTCTTATTTGATGTGGATTGTGAATGATAAACCTCTGAGTGGAATGACAATCCCTTTGCGAACCCAACTTCTGATTTCAATGACTTCTATGTGTGGGTTTTATTGATTATTGTGAAAATTTTGTGGTTTTATCTTATGTCACTTATCCCTAGTTGAATGACCAGTCTTTGCACCTTCTAATGAGCGAGTACCTCTGTAGCTTGATTGTTTAAAACTTTGATTTATCTCTGCATTTTTAATTGCTTGAACTTGTGTACGTTTCTGGATTTTTATTGATAAACTCTGCATTGTGGATAGATATTGAGGAGTGATGTCGACACGATATTATCCAAACATTCCTCATAAACAATCTAGGAATTCTCAAGAAGGAAGAAAAGGAACTCCTTCTTCAACTGAGACTTTGAGTGAGCACCAACAATCTCGTCAGAGGATATTTTCAAACGAGTCTGTAAATAGATTAACTGCAGAACCTGCTCAAACCATTGTTATGGACGAAACCTTCTTA
Organism: Picea engelmannii; assembly: GCA_009831015.1. NCBI lineage: Eukaryota > Viridiplantae > Streptophyta > Pinopsida > Pinales > Pinaceae > Picea > Picea engelmannii. The sequence goes on from ML780333.1 coordinate 702,844, forward strand.
GATCGGTTGTGAATTAATACTCCTACACATGAGAATGTGGGGAATAGCTCTGGACATGAGAATATTTCTGGTAAGTTTCTTAAATTTTGCTTATTTTTGTTGAATTTTGTTGTATTTAAATTTATGTGAGGTTAAATCTTGAAGTTACTTTCAAATGTGTGTGTAGGAAATCAATTTAGAGCAAGGGGAGACAATGAGAGTTGTTGTCATGAAGATTCAAATGTCGGTGCAGAGGGTGAAGGTGGATTTAGGAGGCCGTGTTATGAATAACCAGAAGATTCCACACCAACATCCACCTATCCTTCAGATGTTGGCGATGAACTTCCCTGGGAAGGGAATACTGAAGCAATGATGCTTGAACGATGCTCAAGTGTTAAAAAGAGTTTGGAAAATGATTTGGCGGTCTTGGAACTTCCTCAGGAGAGAAAACAAAGTTTTGAAATTGTTTTGCATTCACTGGAAAACTTTATGGATGCATATCAGAAGATAGGGCCAACCATTGACAGTTTTTTCGATCTAATGAGGCAGATAAAGTCAGAGGTGATGGGTCCTGATAAATGGGAGACAGTAAAAAATAGAGTTTCAAAAGAAGATTCCATCTCCATGTTCAATTTCAAAGAGGGCCCAAAGCAGAAAATGTTGAAGGTGCAATATTTTAAGCACCTTGACTTTGCCGGACATCTGTATAACAGATTTTTGGCGGCATATGGGAAATTTCCATGGAACGATGAGGTTCCACACTATTTTGCAAGACACTTTTTTGTGAAATTTTTCTTTCACATGCACTCGGATTATACTAGTCAACCGTCCAAATATTATGGGACTGGTAAAGGAAGTACATATGATTGCAAAGGGGCATATCGAAGTGCGGAATTGTCGAGGCCTCCAAAACCCTTAGTACCTCACCCAACATGGGCATTTGCATCACTTTCAAAGTTTTGGGCTACATCAGAAGTTGGAAAAAAGGCCAGGACTGCAATCGGGGAAAATTTGGAAGCTATGTTTTATGGTGTTGATGTTGGCATGAAGCGTCAGATAGAAAAAGCCAATTCACGGGCCACATTTGTTGATAAAACAGATGCAGACTTAGATGCAATGTCAGCAGAAGAAGTTTTGGAGTATGAAAAATTTTGTCAGGATGGTTGGAAGAAGGTCATTCAGAATGATGACCCGAATCGTAGATTGGTATGTGATCTATTTAAGAAAATTTTGATGCATTTTATGATAGTTTACTTCGAGTTCTAGATTTATATATCCTTGTCTCTATAGAAATAATCGAGTTCTTCTTTCCATTAATTGCAGTTTGGAGATATGTTAAACAAAACTCCAGTCGGTAGGGGACTTGATTCGACAAGTTTGAATTTGGATGGATTGAATCGGGTATGTTTTTTCTAATAGTTGTTCAATGTAAGGTTCTAATCAAACAGAGCCTTATAAAACAAAATTTTTTTTATTAAACAAATGCTATCCTAACATTTTCATAATTTCATAACCAACATATAACCATTCAGCTTAAATAAAATTTATGAACAGATCATAATAAGCTTACGAACAACCACATAACACTACATATTCCTGAAAATACATTAAAAAAAATACATAAATAAAAGTACCTCCGTCTGATGTTAAATCCCTGATCTTTGTTTGTCCAAGCTAAAGCTGAAACTATGCTAAACTCTGCCCAAAATTGACTAACCACCTAGCCAGCTAGGAGCAGCCTATCCGGCTCCCTAGCTCTAGGATTATGTGAGGATTCTTGGGCCCCAAAACCAAAACCCCCAACAACTTGGTGCCCCTTGCAACAGTTCACCCAAAATCCAAACCAGGAAATACAGTCCTCCTCTCCCCCAAATGCTTCCTCCTCCAAAATTTCATAATCCCATTCCTGCAAGCCTTTGATTATTCATATCTCCCCCATTCACCGACTCCCTACCCTCCTTTAATGCTACCCACCTTATCCCTCCATTTATTACCTTATCCTCCATTTATTGCCTTATCCTTCCATTTATCACCTTATCCCTCCACTCAATGCTTCATCCCCCCCTTGCATACGTAAAGTCTTATAATAATAAATTAAAGTTATTAAGCCCTTTAATTCATTACCCAAACCTTTAAATGTGTTAAGTAATCAATTAATTAATTAATCGACATTTATTAAACAATAAATAAATAAATAATATTATTAATAGTTAATCATTACTTAACTAATACACATTAAGATAGTTAATTATTTAATTAACTATACTTTAATAAACCCTATGCAACTAGTTAACTAGGGTTGTTACATACACCCACCCTTCAGGAAACTTCATCCCAAAGTTAAGGTATTTTATGATACAAGGGAAAAGACACATGGTTCACAGATTCATAACCATTAACCGACATTATTAGTAAGTAAGCCATGAAAACTCATACATACTAGTGTACAGGTATAAGAAATGCATGTGTAGCTAGTACATACAAGTCTCATGCATGTACTAATAATCAATAACTATCACCCGTATAGTAATTTAGTGGCGCAACCTGCCCTCGTCGGCACAGTCGCCCTCCAGGACCTTCTTTCAACCATGGGCCCGAAGAGTCTAAGCTCTTCCAACTCCCTCGGGGTGTCTCCTACCCACAATGCTCTTCTCGGCGACTTCCCCTTTGCGAATCGGGAATTCGGCCCTCGCGTGTTCGCGAGTTTAATGCTTGCAATATCGGCACTTCAATTCCCGAGCCGCGATCTCCGATGTCAACGGTCAGCCCTTCTATGTATCGGGGATTTCCCTATCGGGAAATCAGCAGATGAAAGGTGGTGATTAACTTACCTTTCAAAACCCCGAACGCCGATGCGCGATGCCACGTGCTATCCTCCGTTCTGTCTCCGTGGGACCCTTCGTGGCTCGGGACTTCGCTGTTTCTCCGTGCTCCCTCCGACTTTGAAAACGCTGAAGTGCCGAGTCCCGACTCCTCGGGATATCGTGCCACCTGTCCCTCCAACGATCGACGGCTCCCACTAAATCAGGAAATCGCTATTCACGATTTGGACGTGCATGTAATTCTTTCACTCGCCAACCCCGATATGCCGATACTCGATGGCAATGGTTCTTTCGTGCACCTGCGAGTTAACCCCCTCGCAACTCCTCCGCTATCTGATGGTCTGCGGGATTTCGTGACCCTTCCCAACAACTTCAAGTCGTCGATTCTCTTCCTCTGAAGAGTTCTCCGGCTCTCAAGCTTTCCTTTGGTCCACTCTCTCCTAGACCTACTCCTATGAACTTGAACGCAGAACTATCCCTCCTGAGTTGAATTCTTTCCAACTCTCTCTCTCAGAGAACTTGAGCACGATGCCTGCGCTCCACCTTCAACAACTTTCAAAGTGTTGAAGTCTTCCAGGTTCTGCGCTTTCACAGTCACAACAACCCCGACCTTTCTTCTCTCAGACTTGCTACTGAGACTCCAGTCCGACTTGCACTCACCTGCACGGTTCAAACAACCCAATCCACTCTGGGCAAAACGAGAACAAAAGTTCAACTGTTTAGCCTCCTCAACGCACTCTATGCGGAGGAATTCGACTGCACTCGATGCAGGAATCTCCTGGCTCAAACAGAGAACCAATTGGAATTCAATTCCTCATTCTCTCAGGTTTCGAACCTGATATGCAATCACATACGCAACATATAAAAGATAAGCATAGAAAGAAGCAAGCATGCAAAAGCATAGTATCAACAATACACAGAGATCCAACATATCCATGGACTTGAATCAAATTTTTTCCTATTAATTCAATATCTGTACATGGAGATTCTTCACAAGCTCTCTGCTCAGTTCTTCCTTGCTCCTATGCTAATGCTGAATAATCTGAATGTGAATAATGTAATCAACAATACAACGGAGGGTGCCTATATTCTGTTTTCCCTCTCGAAAGCAAAAACTGTCTAACCTAGAATTAATTAACTTATCTACTTGCATTAAATTTAAATAAATGCCTCAGCTACCTAAGGACAAGAGCTTATCTACTTCAGGTCCGTTACAATATGCCAGTGCGCTTCATCACATCACCATATTAATGTTTGGCACAGCCATTTATCAAGGTAACATCCAAAAAGTGATTTATTTGTCTGTCCAGCTGTCTCTTTCTTCCTCCACACGCTGGCTCGGAAGATGGATTCGTGGATGCTCCTACATCATACTCCTCAGCTCAAAAGATGTCATGGGCTCCTGTCCATGAGCTCTCGCAGACTATGCCCACGCTTTTGTATAACGGCCTCTGTTTCCCAGCTGGCATCCTCTCTTGGGTGATTCTTCCACTTCACCAGGTATTCAAAATACTGCTTTCTCCTGGTCTTCTTGCCTATTCTCTTGTCCAGTATGCACTCCATTTCAGGCTTCTGTGCAACTGGCAATTGCTTCTGCCACTGGATCACTGCTTCTTTAGTCCCAGTGCCTGCATCTTCAGCCTTATATGGGTATAGGTCCAAGACATTAAATATTGGGGATATCCTGATGCCCTCTGGCAACTTGAGCTCATATTCATTCTCTCCGAACTTCTTTAGGACTTTACATGGTCCAATTTTCTTCATCTTGAGTTTGTTATATGTTCCCCTTGGGAACCTTTCTTTTCTCAAGTGCGCCAGAACCATGTCTCCAACTTCAAACTGAAGTTGTCTCTTCCTTTGATCGGCTCTGCACTTATATTCTTTATTTGACTTCTGCAGTCGCTGCTTCACCTGCGTGTGAAGTTCCTGCATTGCCTCAGCGAATTCCTCAGCTCTTGCGCTGCTAGTTTCAGCCTGTTCTGACTCCCTGAGCTCAGAAACTCCTCTTGGCTGTGTCCCATACAAAATCTGAAATGGGCTCTTACCTGTACTCCGATTCACTGAATCGTTGTACGCAAATTCTGCCTGTGGTAGGATTTGATCCCAACTGCTGTGATGTTCCGTCACCAGGCTTCTCAACAGATCCCCCAAGCTCCTGTTGACTACTTTTGGCTGCCCATCTGTCTGCGGATGGTAAGAAGAACTGAATGCTAAGTCAGTCCCTAGCTTCTTCCATAGTGTCCTCCATAAATGACCTATGAACTTGGTATCCCTGTCCGAGACTATGCTTCTCGGCAATCCATGCAATCGCACGATCTCTTTAAAAAACAAATTTGCGATGTGGGTTGCATCGCTGGTCTTATGACACGGAATGAAATGTGCCTTCTTTGAAAACTTGTCCACCACCACAAAGATGGAATCAACTCCTCACTGAGTTCTCGGTAAACCTGACACAAAATCCATATTGATCGCCTCCCATGGCCTCTCAGGTATGGGCAATGGTTGATAGAACCTTGTGTTCTGCTTTCGGCCCTTTGCGTGTTGACATATTCAACACCTGTCAACAAACCGCTTAACGTCTGCCCGCATGCCCGTCCAATAATATGATTCGCTCAACTTGGAAAATGTTTTGTCATGTCCGAAATGACCTGCTAAGCCTCCACTGTGTTTTTCCTTCACCAAATTCTCCCTCATAGAGCAATCTGGAATGCACAATTGATTGCCCCGAAACAGCAATCCATCCTGGATCAGGAAATCAATCCACGGACTCCTATCCCTGAGAACTGGGTTCTCGGTTGCTTCGTATGCCTCGCTAAAGTCTGCGTCACCTGCATACATATCCTTTAAATTTTCAAAACCCAAGGTTTTGACTCTGAATTCCTGCAGCAACAAGCACTTCCTGCTCAAGGCATCAGCTACCTTGTTCGCAGTCCCCGAAATGTGCTTTATCACAAATGTGAAATTCTGCATGTACTCTACCCACTTCGCATGCTTATGGTTCAACTTCTCCTGTTGACTCACGAACTGCAATGCATAATTATCGCTATACAAAATGAATTCCTTGGGTATCAAGTAATGCCTCCACTTTTTCAATGCCTGTATGATGGCATAGAACTCTTTATCATACGTGGAGTACTTCAGCTTTGCATCATCCAGCTTTTCACTATAGTATGCAACAGGTCTGTCATCCTAACTCAAACCCCCTCCAACAACATACCCACTAGCATCACACTTCACTTGGAATGTCTTCTGAAAATTCGGCAGCACCAGAATAGGCTGCTCAGTAATCTTCCGCTTCAACAGATTGAAGCTCTTCTCAGCCTCGGCTGTCCACTGAAAAACCTTATGCCGCTTTTTCACAGTGTCCATCATTGCGGCACTGATTCCACTAAAATTTCGAATGAATTTTTTGTAGAAGCTCGCCAAACCGTGAAAGCTCCTTACCTCAAAAAAATTCCTCGGCGATGGCCAATTCCTGATTACTTCAACCTTCTCAGGATCCATCTTCAATTCATTAGCCGAAATTACAAAACCCAAATAAATGAGTTCTGTCTGCATGAAGGAACACTTCTTCAAATTGATCAGCAGCTTCTCCTGCTGTAACCTCCTCATCACAATGGCCAAATGTCTCATGTGTTTAGCCTTTGTCTTGCTGAAAATCAGTATGTCATCCAAGTATACGACCACAAATTTTTCGATGAATTCCCGCAGGACTTCATTCATCAGCCTCATAAATGTGCTCGGCGCATTTGTCAAACCAAACGGCATGAACAGCCATTCATACAAACCCTCGTTTGTTTTGAATGTTGTTTTCCATTCATCTCCCTCTCTCATCCGGATCTGATGATACCCTCTCTTGAGGTCAATCTTTGAAAAATAATTTTCCCCGCTCAGGCAATCCATCAAGTCGTCCATCCTCGGCAATGGAAACCTGTACCTGATGGTGATTTTATTTATCGCCCTGGAGTATGTACACATCCTCTAGCCTCCATCCTTCTTCGGACTCAGTACTGTTGGAACAACACATGGACTCAGACTCTCCCTCACCAGTCCTTTGTCCTGCAGATCCTGTACCTGCCTTTTGACTTCCTCGTTCTCCTGAGGTGTCAACCTGTATGCTGCCTTATTTGGCAAACTTGCTCCGGGTATGAGGTCAATGTGATGACTCACACTCTGCATCGGTGGCAACGAACGAGGTAGTTCGTCCACGATGATATCAGCGAACTCTCCAAGCAGTTCCTGAATCTCCTCCGGCAAGTCGTCCACTCTTGTGCTTGTTAGGACAATTCTCGGCTTCCGGACAACAAAGAATTGTGGATCCTCATCTTTCTCCAGCTCCGTGAGAAGTTCTTTCCGACTTATGAGAAGTATCGTGCTGCTAACTTCTGGTTTCACTTCCTTATCCTTTATCGGCAGCAATGTGTGTGTTTTCCCATCCTTCTCCAAGGTGTATGTGTTCATCCTCCCATCATGAACAACATTTTTGTCAAACTTCCATGGTCTTCCCAATAATACATGATAGACATCCATGGGAATGAGATCACACAAAATTTCATCCCTATATTCACCCATTTTAAAATTGACCAAGCATTGTCTCGTAACACATACTTGGTGTCCTTTCTGCAGCCATGTCACCTTGTATGGACTCGGGTGTTTGTTCATTTTCAGCTTCAGCTTCTCCACCATCTCGGTCGAAACAAGATTGTCTGTGCTCCCACTGTCTACTATAACCTTGCATTTCCAGCCCTTGGTCTTGCAAGTTGTCCAGAACAGTCTGCATCTCTGAGTTGTGTCCACCTCTTTCTCAGGTTTCAAAAGAACCTTATGCACTGTCAGTGACTTCCCACTTCCAGTGTCTTCATCCTCCACATCACGCCTCTGCGCCTCAGCAACGTGATCTTTTCCTCTGTCCATCTTCCTCTCTGGACAATCTACGTCTTTGTGACCGTCTTTACCACACGTGAAACATGTGATAATTCCTCCTCTGCCTCTACCTCTACCTCGGGTACGAGGAAATGTATTGGCATCAGCGTAATCTCCTTGCTGATCATCTTGCTGTCTCCTCGGCTCAGAAATTTGTTGCTTCTGCTGTGAGGTTCCACCTCTTTCATCTTTTCCCTGAGGTCTTTGCCAATCCTCCTTGGGCTTATGAGTTCTTTCTTGGGAAACCGCTTTGCCTCTTGGCTGGCTTCTGCCTCGCCCTCGCTGTCCCTGTTTGCGGCTCAGCTTTTCTTCGACTTTCAGAGCCATCTGGTACGCATCCTGAACTGTTCGGATGGTCAGCATGCTCAGCTCATCCTGAATGTCATACCTGAGACCATTCAGATACCTTGCCACCTTTTCGTCATCACTCTCCCGATGACCAACTCGGATGTTGAGCCTGTAGAATTCTTCGGTGTATTCCTTCACCGTCATCAGCTTCTGCCTCAGGTTCTACATGCGCCTGAACAGAGTGATCTGGTAATCCCTCAGAATGAACTTTGCCTTCATCTTGGCGATCATCCGATCCCAGCTTTTGATCTTTTGTTTACCTTTGGAACGCTTGTCCGCCTGCAACTCGTCCCACCATAAGGCTGCATGTCCTTTCAACTTCGTGACAGCATGCCTTACTTTCTTATCCTCTTCGATCTCTTCGTAATCGAAGTAGGTGTCGAGTGCTCGGATCCAATCCAGCAACTCTTCTGCGTTTAGACTTCCCTCATAGACGGGAATGTCCATCTTTGTTTTTGAGCTCATCCTCAAAATAGATCTGATCAACCTCTTGGTTGAAGCATCTTCTGTTGAGACCTCCTCGGCGTCGTGTCCAGCTTCTTCTTCAATCTCAGGATCGTTGAACTCTCCCGCGTCGGCTCCACGCCTCTGGGTGGTCTCCATATCTTCGAGTCTCGCCCTGAGATCTCAGATTTGACGTTCCATCTCAGGATGACCTGCTGGCCTACCCCTTCTTCGGGCGTCCCTGTCCTCACGATCAGGTGACTGCCTTTCTCTCCTGGGCGGCATTATATCTTCTCTCCTCTCTGCTACCTGAACAAAGAGAAATTTTCTCCAAATAGCTCTGATACCACTCTGGCGCAAGTCGTGAGTATCAGAGTGCTTTCCCTTCTTTCTTCACTCCTCTTGCCTGAAATATATAGACAATCTCTTTAGGCTCTGATACCACTCTGGCGCAACCTGCCCTCGTCGGCACAGTCGCCCTCCAGGACCTTCTTTCTACCATGGGCCCGAAGAGTCTAAGCTCTTCCAACTCCCTCGGGGTGTCTCCTACCCACAATGCTCTTCTCGGCGACTTCCCCTTTGCGAATCGGGAATTCGGCCCTCGCGTGTTCGCGAGTTTAATGCTTGCAATATCGGTACTTCAATTCTCGAGCCCCGATCTCCGATGTCAATGGTCAACCCTTCTATGTATCGGGGATTTCCCTATCGGGAAATCAGCAGATGAAAGGTGGTGATTAACTTACCTTTCAAAAACCTGAACGCCGATGCACGATGCCACGTGCTGTCCTCCGCTCTGTCTCCGTGGGACCCTTCGTGGCTCGGGACTTCGCTGTTTCTCCGTGCTCCCTCCGACTTCGAAAACGCCGAAGTGCCGAGTCCCGACTCCTCGGGATATCGTGCCACGTGTCCCTCCAACGATCAACGGCTCCCACTAAATCAGGAAATCGCTATTCGCGATTTCGACGTGCATGTAATTCTTGCACTCGCCAACCCCGATATGCTGATACTCGATGGCAATGGTTCTTTCGTGCACCTGCGAGTTAACCCCCTCGCAAATCCTCTGCTATCTGATGGTCTGCGGGATTTTGTGACCCTTCCCAACAACTTCAAGTCGTTGATTCTCTTCCTCTGAAGAGTTCTCCGGCTCTCAAGCTTTCCTTTGGTCCACTCTCTCCTAGACCTGCTCCTATGAACTTGAACGCGAAACTATCCCTCCTGAGTTGAATTCTTTCCAACTCTCTCTCTCAGAGAACTCGAGCATGATGCCTGCGCTCCACCTTCAACAACTTTCAAAGTGTTGAAGTCTTCCAGGTTCTGCGCTTTCACAGTCACAGCAACCCCGACCTTTCTTCTCTCAGACTTGCTACTGAGACTCCAGTCTGACCTGCACTCACCTGCACGGCTCAAACAACCCAATCCACTCTGGGCAAAACAAGAAAAAAATTTCAACTGTTTAGCCTCCTCAACGCACTCTATGCGGAGGAATTCGACTGCACTGGATGCAGGAATCTCCTGGCTCAAACAGAGAACCAATTGGAATTCAATTCCTCATTCTCTCAGGTTTCGAACCTGATACGCAATCACATACGCAGCATATAAAAGATAAGCATAGAAAGAAGCAAGCATGCAAAAGCATAGTATCAACAATACACAGAGATCCAACATATCCATGGACTTGAATCAAAGCTTTTCCTATTAATTCAATATCTGTACATGGAGATTCTTCACAAGCTCTATGCTCAGTTCTTCCTTGCTCCTATGCTAATGCTGAATAATCTGAATGTGAATAATGTAATCAACAATACAACGGAGGGTGCCTATATTATGTTTTCCCTCTCGAAAGCAAAAACTGTCTAACCTAGACTTAATTAACTTATCTACTTGCATTAAATTTAAATAAATGCCTCAGCTACCTAAGGACGAGAGCTTATCTGCTCCAGGTCTGTTACAATATGCCATTGCGCTTCATCACATCACCATATTAATGTTTGGCGCAACCATTTATCAAGGTAACATCCAAAAAGTGATTTATTTGTCTGTCCAGCTGTCTCTTTCTTCCTCCACACGTTGGCTCGGAAGATGGAGTCGTGGATGCTCCTGAATCATTTAGGTATTCATCCAATCCAATCAACAAGACTATTCTTTTATAAAATACAATAAACCAATCAAATGTTTGCGAAATCCTTTAATTACAATTATATAGTTCAACAATTTTATTTAGACAACTATGGTTTAGTTATGTAATTATGAATATTCATATATACACATTTTCTTTTCAAAAGGGAAAAACAATAATTTCCACCATAAGACAAATCTCCATACTCTTTCAACTAATTCTACTCATCCTTCCTCCCTAACATACTTCCATCTTCATTCCTATCCTTCCTCTGCTAGACTATCTTGGAGCGTCAACTATATTGACCTAACTCCAAATAGAACCCGTAAGAGAAAGTGTCACTATCTTGACCAAGTTTCCCCAGCAGGAAACTAACAGTCATCATCACACGTCTAGGGGAGCATGAGCTAACACCATCCTCCCATGACTTTAGGTTTTGGAGGATACACGGTGGGAAATGCCTCCACCCCTCCTAATCATAACTAGGGTCCACACGCTACAATGGAATATATAGTGGCACCATGTTGCTGGGAGTTTTGTCATCGTTTATTCAGTTTTGGGCAGTCTCATCACCTGAAATCCTGCATTGGTCCACATATCATAGCAATGCATCCAAACCAATATAATTTCACATACAAAGATTCATACCATAATGTTTCTCAGGTAATGGTCATGACATCCACTTTCATCATCATTATCCCTTGGCTATTTCATAGCCCATAACCTGCAGATTAGTCTGTAACACAAACTCATACATTTCTATGAATTATCATTATGTAATTGCATACAACCATCATTTCAATTCAGTATCCATGTACGAACAACTTAACATCAAAGTTTTTCAAGTTAGAAATAGATCTCATAATATCCCATAATTCAATTTTGACACCCATTCATAAAATTATCAATTACAAAATAGATTGCATCATATCCAACATCATTCTAATAGTATTTAAACCTTCATAGGATTCTCATTCACACAATATATCGCATCATATCCATCATCATCAATAACATTTAAACATTCATAAAATTTACATTCTCACAATATATCACATCATATCCATCATTATCCAAATATATTTAAACATTCATAAAGGTTGATACGTCTTAAAAGTTTAAGTGTATCATTTAATAGTTTCAATGTGAATAGAAAATAAAATTGTAGGCCTCAGGTAATCTTGGTTGTCTAAGTCAAAAGGTGGTGTTACATACACCCAACCTTCGAGAAACATATCCTCGAGGTGGTCAAAAAAAGTGAGGGATAGTCTTGTCGTAGTGTCTCGACGTCTTCCCAAGTAGCAGATCCTGGACTATACTTGTCCCACTGGACCTTAACTTGGTCTACCAAACGGTTCCTGAGTTGTCGAACTCTATGGTCCAATATGCGTAACGGTTCTACCGTGAGAGTTTCCATGTCTGATACATACAATTCCTTCCAATTCAGTTTATGTGATTCATTAGCAACATAATGACGTAAAATAGATACATGAAAAACGTTATGAGTTTTATGCAAGTGGGGTGGCAGTACGAGACGATAGGAAACGGGTCCAATTTTCTCTTAGATTCTGAACGGTCCTATAAATCGAGGTGACAACTTTGTCCCCTTCCTGAACCATATGGTACTCTTATTAGGCTTGATACGAATGAAAACTTGGTCTCCCACTTCATAATTTCGGTTGGTCCTGTGTGCATCCGCATAACTTTTCTGCCTATCCTGTGCTTCCTTTAGTCTCCACCTAATTTGAATCACCTGTTCCTCCATCTCTTGAATCAATTCTGGCCCAACTGTTACTCGGTCTTCTAATCTTTCCCAACTCAATGGTGTTCTACATGGCCTTCCATACAGATCTTCGTAGGGTTGAATTCTGATGGAGCTATGAAAACTGTTATTGTAGGCAAACTCTAACAAGGATAGGTACTTCGCCCACTAAGTTTGATTATCCATGACATACATCCTAAGCATGTCTTCCATGACTTGATTTACTGTCTCAGTTTGTCCATCTGTTTTAGGATGATAAGTTGTGCTTAAGTTCAACTGAGTCCCCAATGCTGACTGCAAACTTGTCCAAAACCTAGAAGTGAATCTAGAGTCCCTATCTGAAATGATCTTCTTAGGTATCCCATGCAAACAGATAACCTTTCTTACAAACACACGTGCCACATCAGTGATATCGTAAGTGTCTCTAACCAAAATAAAATGAGCACTCTTGGTTAACTTATCCACTATCACAAGAATGGCATTGTGTCTATGAGATATGAGCAGAAACCCCACTACAAAATCCATAGAGATGACTTCCCACTTGGACATAGGAACATCGTGTGGTTGTAGGAGGCATATCAGGTGATGGTGGTCGGCTTTCACTTGTTGACACTCTAGGAACTTGGCGATGAAATGGACTACATTGCACTTCATGCCTACCCAGAAGAAAATTTTCCTCATGTCTGCGTACATATTCTTCACACTCGGATGTGCACAATAAAGTGCTCTATGGGCTTCCTTTAGTATGATGCTTCGAATATCCCCATCTTTAGGGATGTACATCCTTCCCCGATATCTCCATAGTCTGTCTTCTTCCAGACTATATCCTTCATACTTTGGATCTAATTGCCTCCCTCTCTAGAGGTTTGAAGTAACCTTTAAATACCAACTATCTCCTTGGAGTTGCGTCAACACACGTTCCCTTAGATTGACATTTAAGGGTACCAAGGAGAAGACATGTGGTCTCCTACTCAAGGCATCTGCGACCACATTTTCCTTTCCCTTGATGATTGAAATACAAAAATTGTACTCACTCATAAACTCACTCCATCGCCTTTGCCTGGCATTCATATCCCTTTGAGTGAATAGATGTTTTAAACTTTGATGGTTTGTTTTGAGATCAAAGTTTTTCCCCACAAGATAGTGCCTCCAAAGTTTCATATGTAGCATTACAGTTGCCGACTCTAAATCATGAGTCACATATGGCTCTTTCTGTTTCTTCAACTTCCTTGACACATAAGTTATCACTCTTCCATCCTACATTAGCACGTCCCCCAACCCTTGCTTCGAGGCATCCGTGTAGACTGTGAAGTCCTTTTCCATATCTGACACTCATAGAATTGGCGCACTAGTTACTAACCTCTTAAGCTCGATGAATGCACTATAACATTCTTCTGTCCATTCATACCTGACCCCCTTGCACTGCAAAGTGGTGATGGGTTTCGCTATTTTTGATAATCCTTCCACAAATCTCCGATAATAACCTGCTAGCCCCATGAAGATTCTCACCTCATGGGCATTTTTTAGCACAAGCCATTCCATAATGGCCTTTACCTTTTCTGGGTCCACAGAGATTCCTTCACCAGAAATGATATGACCTAAATAGTGGATCTCTTTCTGGAAGAAGGAACACTTCGCAAACTTCCCATACAATTTTTTCTCTCTAAGACAAAACAACACCACTCGTAAGTGTTCCTCATGCTCTCTTTCGGTTTTTAAATAGATGAGGATGTCATCTAGAAAGACTTGTACAAAATGGTCTAGGTAATTTCAGAATATGTTGTTCATGAGGCTCATGAATACTGCTAGCGCATTGGTCAATCCAAAAGGTACTACGCAAACTCGTAATGCCCAAACCAAGTTTGAAAGGAAATTTTGGGATATTTCCTTCCTTAATCCTTAATTGGTGATACCCTGATCGCAAATCAATATTTCAGAATACCGCTGCTCCTTTCATCTGATCGAAGATGTAACATCCCGCTCTGGCGCACTGAGAACACTTATTATTTGAGGACACTTTCTCGCAAGTGATCTGTACTTTTATGATGTTAGACCATTTATACTTGATTATGATGCGATTGACAGATGACATGATGTGTTACTATTTGATG
>ML780333.1:774470-784645 GCA_009831015.1 Picea engelmannii
CAATCTTGGCTTTTCTGGTGTTGTATATCTGGCGTACTGTAGAGGATACACACCGCCTTTAGACCCCGCAGCTAAAGCGCTTTAACCTTTTATTTTTTAATGGTTTATCTCCTACAAAATCTGTGCCCAGACTGTGTGCGTCTTATCCTTCCTGACAGCGTCCACATGACTCTTAGTGTTGTGCACATCCCCCTCCCTTTTGTGTTTTAGTAACGGCAATGACTGAGATCAGATTTAATTAATGACAGTTCCAGGCATGCATGGTTGGGCCTGTTTTGGTCTGAGGGGTGGCTTTTTAGTTGGGGATGGTATTGATATTCCGATTTAGATTAGGTTCACTTGATAGTATTAAAATGCATCCCTGCACCATATTTGTTTCCGCTACAAATCCTATTCATTGTTGAGATTATAGATATCTTATATGATTCAAAATTTTAGATATCTTATACTATCCAGACGGCTCTGAGCGAAACGGTCAGTCTATGTTTTAACCTAATTATTAATACCATTGGCGTATATTGTACTTTATTAATATTCCTGATTACAATGACATCTCATATCTAGAGATATATTAGAATTACGATATTGAGACACAGTTGTGACCTTGGATTATAATATTCATGAGTTACCTTGATAGTTCATATATAGAGATATATTAGAATTACTATATTGAGCCATGGTGGCGACATTGGATTGTAAATAGGCTTCAAGATGGAACCAAATCACTTAATTCTTAATTCTTTAAATGGAATATTAAGTCATCTTCAGCTCTTAGTTTCATTATTTAAAGGAATGATTTTCGTCCTTAAAAAAAGGAAAAAAAAAAGGAAAAAGAAAAACAAAATCCTTATTTAACCTTATCCTTTTATTATGTCATCAAGATATTTTATTAAATTAGGTGATACCTCACCAGAAAAAGAGAGGTGGTGTCATAATGATTTTAGATTTAAGTTATGCGTAGGAAAATCTATCACTATCATTATATATCATTAGGATATTTTTAATACTGAATGATGGAATCCCATGGTTTTCTTGCATTATGGATTTATCATTGATTATGGGAATAACAACCCTTGCACTAGGTACAGAAAGTGAATGATTTAAATGCGCCAATAAATTTTGATGATGATGGATTGAATTAGAGTTGTATTATTACTACATGGTTAATTAAAGATATTGTATGATGGTCAATAGTAAGAAGTACTCTTACCCTTGGTTAAATGGAATGTAATTGAGTAATGGTAATGATCATGTAAGGATCGTGTAATGATTATGGTAATGTTGATGTCATGACTGGGGTAATGATTAGGTATTGCTTAATGGTAATGATTAGGTAATGAGTCGTTTAATATTAATCCTAATGGTTATAGATGGTTAAGGTTAATGTTGTTATCATTTATGGTAAGGTTAATGTTGTTGATATAGACAATTTATTAGACGTAATGTGATGGTCATGGTATTAGTCCTTGCAATGTAAAGTGAAAAGTGGTTGATATTTTATGGCAGGGATGATGAAACTAATTATCATCAATAGAAGATAAATATAAGGTCCTAAACTAAGCACTTGAATTCATTAAGATAGGGTATTCGAAGGATTGCAATTACTTAATTTTACATTATTAAAGGTTGGATAACTAGTTGATTAATGAATTTTAAATGAAGTAGTTGGTCTGGGATTATGACATAAGGTCCTAATCATGGATGGTCAGTGTCTGAGTCCTTCTTACTTGAACCTTCCTAGAGGATGGGTTGTTCCTATAATTTGTGTTGTACGAGGTCGTAATCATTTATTGCTTGGTCAGTTTGTCGGGCGGGATGTAGACACCTCCATGTAGCCTTAGTATATATGTCTGGGTGGGTGATTTTTCTGTGTAAAGAATCTAGTGTCGTATCAAGAGTATCGGGCCCTTTAAAGGAAGGGTTTCCACTCTTGTGACACACCTAACAAAGATTACTAGTTTTTGCCTAAGCAGTTGGCCAGGAGCCTATCTGACCTTCTCTCTCTCCGGAGCAGAGGACTAAGATTAAACGCCCTGCTTTTCTGTGTAGAAATAGTAAACCCTACTACTATGGATTCTCCCCTATATGACTGTACTGTACATAACACCTTGGGTCGATTTCTACTTACAGTTGCTTGTGGTGCGCTTTGTCAAATTGACGGCTGGCCCACTCCTCGGAGCATGACTGCTCTCCTCACCAGGACCTTCTTTCTCTCACGATCGAAGAACTCAACGATTCTTCTATCTTCCACTCGGAAGATCTGCTCCCCACAGGTTATCTTCGCCCCTCGCGACTTCGCGAGTTCAACAGTTGAATATGCACTTTCGGATCCCCGAGATCCGATATCCCGATATTTTCTCGCTCTCTCGGGAATTTCACCTTTTTGCAGTTTCACGTTATTGTGACTTCGCGTCCCATGACACTATGCCTTCAGGGTCCCAACCTCCGAGATCTGAAACGCCGAGATGCCCACAACTCGTGATATCGTCGCCTCGCGTCCTCGCCACTCGCGAGAAAAATCTCACGATCCTTCAACTCCCGAGACCAGATGTCCCGAGATCACCTGCCACGTCGTCTGACTATGGCCCACACTATATACAGGATCATCGAGACTTCGCTTCTCGCAATCTCGCATTTTCCTTTATACAAGGTAGGAGTCTTACCTCTTGAACTCCCGATGCATTGATCCACGAATAGAACTAATGTTCCTCACAACCCCGATCGACGACTCCTATTCAACTAAACTTGGAACTTCTTTCTGCCTGCACTGTAGGCTTTACGTCCACTCTCCTCCTTGCACAATTTTTCGAACAAGAAGTATCTCTCCACGAGACTTGTACGCTAACTTGCTAGCTTCTTTTCGACTTGCCCATGCAACTTCTCCGCTGCCTTTTAATAACTTTGAAGGCCTATCCCTCCTGAGCTTTCACAACTTTCGATCTTCTTCTGGAAACTCCCTGCATGCACTCCTTGCGGAAAATCTTCAAACACACTAAGTTTGAAGCCACTCGATCCTGTGCAGTCCTGCAGCAGAAATCTTTCAGTCCCTTTACTCAGAATCACAACTCTGAGTCTTTCCCAGCCTGCGCACGCCTTGCACGACTCTAATGCCAAACTTCACTTCTGAGAACTTAGAACAAAATCTTTCTCTCCTTGAACCCTGCAGTCACGCACTCCTTGCGGACAAATTCAACTGCACTCCTTGCAGGAATTCCCTGGTTCAAGATAGAGAAACAATTGAAACTAACTCCTGGTTCTCACAGATTTCATTTAACCATGAAATCACATACACAGCATATCAAAGAAAATGTATGACAAGAAACAAACAATCATGAGCATATCAACATAAATACACAGAGAATAACACAACCATGGAATTGAATCGAAGCTTTCTTCTATTAATTCAATGTCTGTACATGGAGGTTCTTCAAATGCTTCTCTGCATTCTCTTCTCTTCTGAATGTTTCTCCCCTTACAATGATACAAAGGAGGGTGTATATATCCATTTTCCCTCATGAGATCTAAATCTATCAAATCTAGAAATAAATGTTCTATCTACTTACATTAATTCTATTAAATGCCTCATCTACCTAAGGACGTGAGCTATCCACTCAAGGTCCATTTACAATATACAAAGTGTACTTCATCAAATCAAGCCATTTAATGTTTTGCACAACTATATCAAGGTGCAATCCAAAAAGAAATCGCACTGGCTTGTCCAGCTGTCTCATGCTTTCGCGCTGGCTCGCTTGACGTGGGCGATGCTCCTGCATCATACTCCCTTGCTTGAAAATTTTCATGGGCTCCTGTCCATGAGCTCCTGCACGGTCTCTCCATGCTTTTGTATCACTGCTTTATTTTCCCAGCTAGCATCCTCCACTAGGTGATTCTTCCACTTCACCAGATACTCAAAATACTGCTTTCGTCTGGTTTTCTTACCCGCTCGCTTGTCCAGTATGCACTCCATCTGTGGTTTCTCTGCTACTGGTAATTGCTTCTGCCACTAGATCACTGTTTCCTCGGTTCCAGTCTCTGCTTCTCGAGCTCTATATGGATATAAATCCAAAACATTGAATATCAGAGATATTCCGATGCCATCCGACAACTCAATTTCATAAGCGTTCTCGCCAAATTTCTTCAGGACTCTGCATGGTCCGATTTTCTTCATCTTGAGTTTGTTGTATGTTCCCCTCGGGAACCTTTCCTTCCTCAGATGTGCCAGAACCATATCACCAACTTCAAACTGAAGTTGTCTCTTCCGTTGATCGGCTCTGCGCTTGTACTCCTGATTTGAGTCCTGCAATCGCTGCTTCACCTGACTGTGAAGTTCTTGCATCGCTTCAGTGAATTCCCCTGCACTAGCACTGCTAGTCGCAGTCTGTTCTGACTCCCTGAGTTTAGAAACTCCCCTCGGTTGTGTCCCATACACAATCTGAAATGGACTTTTTCCTGTACTCCGATTCACCGAATCATTGTATGCAAACTCTGCCTGCGGCAATATGTTGTCCCAGCTGCTATGGTGCTCTGTCACCAGGCTTCTCAGCAAGTCTCCAAGACTTCTATTGACCACTTCGGTCTGTTCGTCTGTCTGCGGATGATAAGCAGAACTAAATTCCATATTAGTTCCTATCTTCTTCCATAGCGTCCTCCAAAAATGACCTATGAATTTGGTATCCCTGTCCGAGACTATGCTTCTCGGCAATCCATGAAGTCTAACAATCTCGTTGAAAAATAGATTTGCGATGTGGGTCGCATCGCTGGTCTTCTGACATAGAATAAAATGTGCCATCTTTGAAAACCTGTCTACCACCACAAAGATAGAATCAACTCCTTTCTGCATTCTTGGAAAACCTAAAAAAAATCCATACTGATTGCCTCCCATGGCCTCTCAGGTATGGGTAATGGCTGATAAAAACCTGCATTCTGCTTCCGGCCCTTCGAATGTTGACAAATTCTACACCTGTCAACAAACCTCTTGACATCTGCTCGCATGCCCGGCCAAAAATACGATTCACTTAGCTTTGCGAATGTTTTATTGTGACCAAAGTGACCTGCTAAGCCCCCGCTGTGTTTTTCCTTCACCAAATTCTCCCTCATGGAGCAATTCGGAATGCACAACTGATTGCCTCTAAACAACAATCCTTCCTGGATCACGAAATCTATCCATGGACTTCGATCTCTGAGAACTAGATTCTCAGCTGTCTCGTATGCCTCTCTGAAATCCGCATCACCTGCATACATATCTTTAAGGTTTTCAAAACCCAAGGTTTTGACTCAAAACTCCTGCAGCAGTAAACATTTCCTACTCAAAGCATCAGCAACTTTGTTAGCAGTTCCTGAAATGTGTTTTATCACAAATGTGAAATTCTGCATATACTCTACCCATTTTGCATGTTTCTGGTTCAACTTCTCCTGTTGACTCACAAACTGCAATGCATGATTATCGCTGTACAATACAAATTCTTTTGGGATCAAGTAATGCCTCCACTTCTTTAATGCATGTATGATGGCATACAATTCTTTATCATACGTGGAGTATTTCAGCTTTGCTTCATCCAGCTTCTCGCTGCAATATGCAACCGGTCTGTCCTCCTGACTCAAGACCACTCCTATAGCATATCCACTCGCATCACATTTCACCTAAAATGTCTTCTTGAAGTCCGGAAACACCAGAATTGGTTGCTCTGTGATCTTCTGCTTCAACAGATTGAAGATTTTCTCAGCCTCCGTTGTCCAATGAAAAGACTTGTGCTGCTTCTTCACTGTGTTCATCATCGCTGCGCTAATCCCACTGAATTTCCTGATGAATTTTCGGTAGAAACTAGCCAAACCAT
Source organism: Picea engelmannii (assembly GCA_009831015.1). NCBI lineage: Eukaryota > Viridiplantae > Streptophyta > Pinopsida > Pinales > Pinaceae > Picea > Picea engelmannii. The sequence continues at coordinate 780,305 of ML780333.1, forward strand.
GGAAACTCCTCACCTCGAAAACATTTCTCGGTGATGGCCAATTCTTAATCACTTCCACCTTTTCCGGATCCATTTTCAACTCATTCGCTGAGATAACAAAACCCAAATAAATGAGATCTGTCTTCATGAAGGAGCACTTCTTCATGTTGACCAACAACTTCTCTTGTTGCAGTCTTCTCATCACAATTTCCAAATGTTTCAAATGTTCAGCCTTCGTTTTACTGTAGATCAATATATCATCCAGATATACGACTACAAACTTTCCAATGAATTCCCTCAGGACTTCATTCATCAGCCTCATAAAAGTACTTGGCGCATTTGTCAAACCAAATGGCATGACCAGCCATTCATACAAACCTTCATTTTTTTTGAATGCTGTCTTCCACTCGTCACCTTCTCTCATGCGAATCTGGTGATATCCGCTCTTTAGATCAATCTTTGAGAAGAAATTTGCCCCACTCAGGCAATCCATCAGATCATCCATTCTCGGAAGTGGAAATCTGTACCTGATGGTGATTTTGTTAATCACTTTGGAGTCTATACACATCCTCCAGCCTCCATCCTTCTTCGGACTTAGTACTATCGAAACAACACACGGGCTCAGGCTTTCCCTGACTAGTCCTTTATCCAATAAATCCTGGACCTGGTTCTTGACCTCCTCGTTCTCTTGGGGTGTCAACCTGTACGCAGCCTTATTCGGTAAACTTGCTCCAGGTATGAGATCGATGTGATGACTCACACTCCTCATCGGTGGCAACAAATGAGGTAGTTCGTCCACGATGATGTCAGTGAACTCTCCCAACAGTTCCTGAATCTCATCTGGCAAGTCGTCCACTCTTGTGCTATTCAGGACAATTCTTGGTTTCTTGACCACAAAGAATTGTGGATATTCGTTCTTCTCCATCTCTGTGAGAAGCTCCTTCCCACTCATGAGAAGTATTGTGCTGTTTACTTCCGGCTTCACTTCCTTATCCTTTATTGGAAGCAACTTATGGATTCTCCCATTCTTCTCTAAAGTGTATGTGTTCATTCTCCTGTCATGAACCACATTTCTGTCATATTGCCATGGTCTACCCAGCAATATATGACATACATCCATGGGAATAACATCACACAGAATATGATCATGATAATTCCCAATTTTAAACTCGACTAAACACTATTTAGTGACACTTACCCGTGTCGTTTTTGTAGCCACGAGACCTTATATGGACTCGGGTGTTTAGTCGTCTCCAGCTCTAACTTCTCCACCATCTCGGTTGAAACGATATTATCGGTGCTTCCGCTTTCCACAATGACCTTGCATTTCCTATCCTTGGCTGTGCAAGCCGTTCGAAACAGTCTGCTCCTTTGCACTGAGCTTTCTACCTCTTTCTCGGGTGTCAAAAGGACCTTATGCATCCCAAGCGATCTTCCGCTGTCTGCATCTTCGTTCTCAGCACCATGCCTCTGCGCCTCAGTGATGTGAGTTTCCCCAATGTCCTTTTTTTTCTCTGGACACTCGAATGACTTGTGCCCATTTTTCCCACATGTAAAACATGTGATAACTCCTCCTCTTTCTCTGCCTCGACCTCTAGTACGTGGAAGAGTGTTTGCATCAGCATAATCTTCTCACTGATCATTCTGTTGTCCTCTCAGCTCAACATATGGCTGCCTCTGTGAGGTTCCGCCTCTTTCAATCTTACCCTGAGGTTTCTTCCACTCCTCCGTGGGCTTTTGATATTTCTCCTGGGCAATGGCCTTGCCTCTGGGCTGACTCCTGCCTCTCCCTCGCTGTCCTTGCTTTCGGCTCAGCTTCTCCTCGGCTTTCAGAGCCATCTGGTATGCATCCTCAACTGTTCGGATGGTTACCATGCTTAGCTCATCCTGAATGTCGTACCTTAATCCATTCAGGTATCTGGAAACCTTCTCATCATCGCTCTCTCAATGACCTGCTTGGATATTGAGCTTATAGAATTCTTCGGTGTATTCCTTCACCGTCATCAACTTCTGTCTCAGGTTCTGCATTCACCTGAACAGTGTGATTTGATAATCTATGGGGATGAACTTTGCCTTCATCTTCGCGATCATTCGATCCCAGCTTTTGATCTTTTGCTTGCCTTTACAGCGTCTGTCAGCTTGTAGCTCGTCCCACCACAATGCTGCGTGTCCCTTCAAGCGGGTAACCGCATGCTTGACTTTCTTATCATCTTCGATATCCTCATAATCGAAGTATGTGTCAAGAGCTCGGATCCAGTCCAGTAACTCTTCTGCATCCAGGCTTCCTTCATAGACTGGGATGTCCATTTTGGTCTTGGAACTCATCCTGGAAATGGCTTTAATCAACCATTTGGTTGATGCATCCTCTGCTGTGAATTCTTCTGCATGTCCAGCTTCTTCTTCAACCTCGGAATCACTAAGATCCCCTGCACTAGCTCCGTGTCTTTGTGCAGTCTCCATCTCCTCAAGTCTTGCTCTGAGGTCTCTCATCTGTCGCTCCATCTATGGATTTCCTGCCGACCTGCCTCTTCTTCTCACCTCCCTATCTTCTGGGTCTGGTGACTGTCTCTCCCTTCTGGGTGGCATGATGAATTCTCTTCTCTACTTCAGAAAGCAAACAAATCCCCGCTCTGATACCACTTGACGACTGGCCCACTCCTCGGAGCACGACTGCTCTCCTCACCAGGACCTTCTTTCTCTCACGGCCGAAGAACTCAACGATTCTTCTATCTTCCACTCGGAAGATCTGCTCCCCACAGGTTCTCTTCGCCCCTCATGAATTCACGAGTTCAACAGTTGAATATGCACTTTTGGATCCCCGAGATCTGATATCCCGATCTTTTCTCTCTCTCTCGGGAATTTAGCCTTTTCGCGGTTTCGCGTTATCGCGACTTCGCATCCCGTGACACTATGCCTTCGGGGTCCCAACCTTCGAGATCTGAAACGCCGAGATGCCGACAACTCGTGATCTCTCTGCCTCGCGTCCTCGCCACTCGCGAGACAAATCTCACGATCCTTCAAATCCCGAGACCCGATGTCCCGAGATCACCTGCCACATCGTCCGACTATGGCCCACACTATATACGGGATTGTCGAGACTTCGCTTCTCGCAATCTCGCGTTTTCCTTTATACAAGGTAGGAGTCTTACCTCTTGAACTCCTGATGCGCTGATCCATGAATAGAACTAATGTTCCTCGCAACCCCGATCGACAGCTCCTATTCAACTGAACTTGGAACTTCTTTCTGCCTGCACTGTAGGCTTTACGTCCTCTCTCCTCCTTGCACAATTTTTCGAACAAGAAGTATCTCTCCACGAGACTTGTACGCTAAATTGCTAGCTTCTTTTCGACTTGCCCGTGCAACTTCTCCGCTGCCTTTTAATAACTTTGAAGGCCTATCCCTCCTGAGCTTTCACATTTTTCGATCTTCTTCCAGAAACTCCCTGCACGCACTCCTTGCGGCAAATCTTCAAACACACTAAGTTTGAAGCCACTCGATCCTGCGCACTCCTGCAGCAGAAATCTTTTAGTCCCCTTACTCAGAATCACAACTCTGAGTCTTTCCCAGCCTGCGCACGCCTTGCACGGCTCTAATGCCAAACTGCACTTCTGAGAACTTAGAACAAAAGCTTTCTCTCCTTGAACCCTGCAGTCATGCACTCCTTGCGGACAAATTCAACTGCACTCCTTGCAGGAATTCCCTGGTTCAAGATAGAGAAACAATTGAAACTAACTCCTGGTTCTCACAGATTTCATTTAACCATGAAATCACATACACAGCATATCAAAGCAAATGTATGACAAGAAACAAACAATCATGAGCATATCAACATAAATACACAGAGAATAACACAACCATGGAATTGAATCGAAGATTTCTTCTATTAATTCAATGTCTATACATGGAGGTTCTTCAAACGCTTCTCTGCATGCTCTTCTCTTTTGAATGTTGCTCCCCTTACAATGATACAAAGGCAGGTGTCTATATCCGTTTTCCCTCATGATATCTAAAGCTATCAAATCTAGAAATAAATGTTCTATCTACTTACATTAATTCTATTAAATGCCTCATCTACCTAAGGACGTGAGCTATCCGCTCAAGGTCCATTTACAATATACAAAGTGTGCTTCATCAAATCAACCCATTTAATGTTTTTCACAACTATATCAAGGTTCAATCCAAAAAGAAATCACGCTGGCTTGTCCAACTGTCTCCCGCTTTCGCGCTGGCTCACTTAACGTGGGCGATGCTCCTGCATCACAAATGGTCATCTAATTCTTGCAGTTACTTGTGGTGCATCGTATGTCTTCTTGTTGTGATCATTGTGGTTGCGTCTTGTTAGTCGTCAGGTGGTGACATAG
>ML780334.1:48208-64842 GCA_009831015.1 Picea engelmannii
ATTCCCACAGGTGCAGTAGGATGCACTGTTGGAATAGAAGAAATGGGAGAATTCATTGCAGAACTGGTACATTTTATAGTATTGGTTTGCAAAGCTTGAGTTAACATTTGAGTACCATGTTCTTTTGGTGCCTGTCCAACATTCATACATTCGAATTCAGCATCTTTCCAATTGGTTTTGACTTATGGCCCATGAGTTGCTTCTAGAATTTCACAATCTAAACTATCAGTATTCAAATCTGGAACATTTCTATAACATACTGAATAACTTTGCGTGCAATATCCTTCAGTTTTAGCAGCAGCCTCACGGATTACATCTTATAATAAACCTTTTATCTCTATTTTATTTTGCTTTCGTTTAAGAAAAGAGACCAAACCAGTTCTATTATCACCTTCTTGTGCAATGTATTTATCCAAGTACAATTTGAGCAATTTAACACGCTCCTCTTCTCCTGGAAAAGGAAACTCAAGAACCTCATCAATACGATCAATAATAGTTGAATCAAGATCACCAAGCCGATTTGTTGCAAGGGAAAGAACTATGTCTCTGGATTGGTCCCCAGTACGATACAAAAGTGCATTAAGAGCACTCCGTTTTGCTTCACTCATATGGGTGTTATTGCGTTCGCGTGAAAAGGCATCTGCTTCATCAATAAACAGTAGTAACCCTTTCCTAGATTTTGAAGCCCAATCAAAAAGTTGATGAATTTTTGTAACAGCCTGAGTACCCAATGGGGCTACATCTCCTCCGGTCATCAGTGAATACTCCAACCCCGATTTGCGAGCAAGTTCCCTTGCAGCCATGGTCTTTCCTATCCCAGGCGTCCATAGAAAAGTATGTTACAGAAAGGAGCCTTATGAGATTTAGTGTTTGCAGTTGCATTGGCAAGTTGTCCAATTATCTTTTGAAATGAAGGATGAAGGACCACATCACCAAAACCGTTTCCATTTTTGGCACTCTCCCCTCCATTTGAGTCACGAGATCTAGAAACAGAACTCAGGTTACGAGAAATTAAGCCTGACCATGGATACTTTCCTCTCGAGGACTCTCGGATCAAAGAAGGTTGGCCCAATATTCTATCAACATAACCCCAAACAACCCTGGCACCTTCTCTGGTTGTATAAATGCCTATTGCTAGGGTTGTTTCTCCACCAACAGCTACAAACCAACTTATTATGATCTATCAATAATGCCTGCAAGCCCCCTCCTATGTGGTCAACAAAGGCTCCTTTGTTCGTAAAAGATCAAGTACCATTGGAATATCATACTGGCGAGGACCAACAGCAGGGGAAAACTCGAGGAACATGCAACCTTCCTTTGCAGCTGTGACTCCTCTGCGTTGGACACCTTGACTCTGGTTCGAACAACTGGCGTAGGGTTTAAAGCCCGTGTTATATATATTTTTGACTTTTTGTGGGAAATATCCCACATTCACATGGTAAATGGAACTTTAGGTGGTTGTATGAGCCAGCAGTTACGTATTGTGTCGATGAAGTGAGCCCAAGGCTTGGGATTTGGGGTTTGGTGTTGGTGCTAGCTTGTGTATTTACTGTTGGTGCATTACATGTTATCCTCGGTGTTGAGTATTAGGAGGGTTGGCCCTAGGCCAATATAATTTTTTGATAAAAATAATGTCAAATTTTTGCATAAAATTATGCATAAAGACCGAGGGGCCACTTTTTGCTAAATTCACCAAACATAGCTTATAAAAGCCCAAATTTGACAAATAAACCCAACCTTACATTTGACCCACAAGAGTAAAAAAAATTCCATTTCAAACCACTTCACAATTTTTTGATAAAAATGCACCGGAACTCGCTTTGAAACTTGCACGCAAGTACTCATCTTATGCTTGGTGAGTGTCGAGTGCTTTCCGCCGCCTTCGCCATGCGTCATGAACAAACACATCTGCCTGAAATAGATAAATATTATTCAGAACACTGATTCCCTATTATATAGGGTTCTAACAGGAGAGACACTCCAAGACATCACAATAGCGACTGTGTTGTAGGTATTTAAAAAAAAAATACTATATCGATATTGAGAGGGGCAGGTACATTAACAGTGCGGATGATTGTCTCCTTCCCGAGAATGTAATGCATCCACTAGAGAAAGGATTGCATAATGGAGTACATTTATTTGTCATAAGTAGAGTACTGACAAGTGGCATATGATATTGTATCACTATGATAGTCCATGGGGTATCTATGATGAGTGTGAACTACACCCACAACATTGTCTGAAGCATTTGTCTCAATATCAAATGGATGTTTTAGGTCGGTTAATGAGAGAATTGGGGTTGAGCACAAGAGTTTCTTCAAATCATTGAAATCTTATTGTTTTAATAGGCCCCACATGAAATTTTCCTTACCACCACCCCTGGTTACTTAGTTGAGGGCCCTTGCAATATGGGAGAATCCCAGCACAAACCTACGATAGAAATTGGCAAGGCCTAAAAATCTTCGAATAGCAGTGACTGTGGTTGGATATTTCCAGCCATGAATGACCTGGGTCTTGGCTGGATCCACATGAACCCCATTCTCATCAACAATGTAGCCTAGGTATTGGACCCCGTCCATGTCGAAGGAGAATTTTTCCAAATTTTCATATAGCTTTTGTTGTCGGAGAGTGTACAGAACCTGTTGGATATACTGCAAGTATCTGCCCAATTCTTGTTTTATATGATGATGTCATCCATATACACCACCATAAAAGGATTGGTGAAAGGATACAATACATCTTCCATCATCCTCATGAAATGTTTTGGGGCATTCGTCAAACCAAAGGGCATGACCAACCATTCAAAAAGACCTTCTTTGGACTTGAAGGAAGTTTTCCATACATATGTTTTCTCTATTGGGACCTGATGGTAACCAGACTTCATATCAATATTACTAAAGTATTTGGCCCCCTTAAGTTGTTCAAGGAGATCGTCGATTCTGGGAATTGGGTACCAGTTCCTGACTGTGATTTTATTTCGGGCCTGGTAATCGATGCAGAGTCACTAGGTCCAATCTTTCTTTTTCACAAGCACAATTGGACTTCCACACGATGATGATTTGGGTCGGATGTGCCCCTTTTGGAGCAGTTATTGGATCTGACACTTGATCTCCTTGTCTTCTAACAAAGAGAAGTGATAGATTGGCCCATTGGGTACGTTGGGGGTCAAATCAATTGGATGCTTGACCTGACAGTGCAGAGATGCTCCAATTGGTGAGGAGAAGATGTCTTTGTATTCTTCCATGACCTATCCACTAGATTTTTTTGCATGGAGAGATCGGTTATGTGGCTGCAACCTTAGGCTCACTTTGATAGATAATCATGAAGAAGAGAAAATTCTTGATCTGAGAGATGACCTTCATGCATTGCTTGGCAAAGATCAAGGAAATGGAAGTAGGTGGGACTACCTTGGGTATCCTGTACAATTTCCTGTCCAAGGTAATAATAATACTATGAGGCCTAGAATCATACATAGCATGATGTTTCCATAAATAAGGTTCCCCCAAAATAAAATCACAAACTTTAAGGGGAGAAACATCACACAATACCTCATCTTTGAAGGGCTTGATGACGTAGGACAAGAAAAATTGTTCGATGACATGGCGATCACTTCCTTGGAGAAGCCATATGATGGTGTATGGTTGTGAGTGTGATGTTGTCAGCAGGGATAGCCACTTGATGACCTCTACTAATATGAGGTTCTTTTGGCTACTGTTATTAACGATGAATTGTAGTAGAGTAACCTTCACCCACATTTGTGAATGAAAGAGGTGCTTGCCTACCTCTGGCTCATCAAGTTCACCGGGATGTATCTTAGTGGTAGCAATAGTGGCACTAGGTTCTGTGTCAATAATTTGTCTCCACTTTTCTGGTTCTAACTCAGAGTCAGAACCTGCATCTGATTCAGAGGATTTCACCTTAGCCACTAATGACTTTTTTTTAGCAACAATCAACAGTGTTATGCTAGGGGAACTTATGGAAGTTGCACCACTTCCTAGTGTCTTTTTTCATTTTTCCATTTTCCTTATTTGTTTTTGGATTATATTGGTTGTCCTAAGGTTGCCCATCTTTGATATTCCCTTTGTTTTGCAGATTGGGGTTTCCCTTGCCCTGCTTCTATTGTGAGGGGTTCCCAGACCCAAACTGTCGCGTATTTTGTTAAAGTTTCTACTCGATTTTGACAACATATCGATAGGTCGTGCCCAAGGACAAGTTGTCCAGAAAATACATTTATTTCTATATGTATCTATGTAGATCACCACGATACTTGAGCACCATATGTCACTCAGAATATTTGATACCCATCTTGGTGTGCAAGTTATGGAAGATATTTGTGAACTCTAGCATTGTTTGGTCCCTTTCCTACCACAGTGTGGTCCATCTTATGTACATGTCATCATAACTTCCAACAAGGTAGTATTGTTCCTTAATAGCATCTATGAAGGACTCCCAGGTGAGTGAGACTGTAAATAATGAGGGTTCCTATGTTTCCTTTTTCTCACAGAAATTATCCCACCAATCTTTGACATGGGGGACGACTTTGAGGAGTGAAAATGTAATCTTTTCTCTATTGGAAAAATTATGGACAGAAAAATACCCTTCTAGCAGATTCAACCATTTGTATACATTATCTGCATCTATCTTACCTTCAAATATAGGAATATCAAATTTGATCTATCTTGGAGCCATTGCTTCATTAGGTTTTAACAAAACCCTTCCATCATTGCAATTTAGCTTTGACGGTGCAATATCCACCCTATCTAGACAAGAAGGGGGATTCATCAATGATTTCCATTGGAGCTTCTATTCAAGGTTTGTTTCAGTTGGAGGTATATCATCTTGCGTAGGAGATTTGTGAAACTTGTCGGAGGAGGTCGATCGTAGATTTGTTGGTATCATGAGGGTTTCGGGGAAGCATGAGAGGAGACATCCTCGTTGGTTGAGCATGAGAATTATGTGAGGCCCCTCTTTTCACCCAACCTCATTCTGCAAGGACCTATGCAAAATGAAGTTGTTGAGATGCTTAGGCACAGAGTCGATTACCCTTGGAGAGGGTTTCCCATAGTGGATTCAGTTACCAGAAGGATCATGGCATCATTCCAAGTTATTTTTTCTTTGTGTGTGTGTTTGTGCAACTACCATTGTAGCCAATAGAGATATGTGGGTTTAGTATTGATGCAGTTGTTAATACAGCCAATAGAGACTTGTATTTTTGTGATTTCTGAAGATTCCATCCATAATAAAATTCCATGAGCATATCTTATAATTTTGTACTTGCAATATGTTTGATTAAATTCCTACTATGTGTTTACATGCATTTTGTTTGTAATAAGTAGTCAGTCAACACAAAACATTGTTTGCAAAGTGTTTGACAAAAACACACACCTAAAATCCAACTTGAAACATAATATCCTAGTCTTCTACAATTGGGGATATTACACAACAACACCATTCCATTAGTTTGGCATGTGCATCATTGACAATAATTAACAACAACTTACAAAAAAAAGAAATGTCCATGGAAAATGTCTTTATAAGTACATGGAAAAAATTCTATACACTAATATACAACATGGTATACCACCTACATGTTGAAAGAAGTAAAAAAAATAACAGAAGTAAAGGATTAAAAACATTTTATTTTCCTACATAAATTTACGCGACTTCGTTGAAAATTCATGGTTTTCCCAAGAATAGTTTCTATTAACTATTCATCCATACATGTAGTGAATATTCCCAAAACAATTTGGATGCATAATCATTGATTTGGAAAAAAAAATTAAAAAACATATTATATGTTCATGGAAAATGTTTATATTTAAGTGAAGAATATAATTGTACGCATAACTATAATAATAAATTATGCTATAAGTTTTTTTATTTTCAATGAAAATATAAAAAATTGTAGCCTAAATTTCTTCAAAAATATATATAAATTAGACAAATTAGTGAATTTTTCTTTAAAAAATCATTGGATCAAAGCAATGAAAGTAGCATTGACAGTTTTAAGAATTCTCCCGGAACATCTTGATTCCTCAACAACCCTTAACAACTGATCATTGCAATATTTATAACTTGTTTGTACAATTAGTAGTGCATTTACAGTCCAAAAAGGATGATTTATATGCACAAAGGTTCATGATATTTTGATGAAACATAGGATGGTGGGTTATGAGGGAAACCAAGGTCAGTTTTTTATTTTGATTCATAAAAGACTCTATTGTGCAAAAAGACTTTGTACTTTACAAGGTAGTACTAAGTGACAACATCAAAATGCACGTCCAAGCTTCCATGTAGCTCAAAAATTGTTTTAAAGGTTGTAATATGGAATTAGATATATTGTGAATTTACATATGTCATTTAAACTGCAAATGAAGAACATGAGAAGTTGCTTTGATCCAACTAGATTTGGGATTTCATGTAAATTTGAATGCAAAACTACCTAAAAGTAAAATGCACACCCTAGTACCAATTTTGAGCCAAATTGAGCGGTTCAACTTGAAGAAGGTGTCATTTGTGATTTCACACCTGTCTATACCCTTATGTTGGCATTTCAGATAGAAACCTAGCTGATGTGCATAAAGGATAACACTTTTTTTCTCTTTTTCTTTTAGAATAAGTGTTTACTCTTATTTCAAATTATTCTTTCTTAGCCGAATTTAAAATTCGTTACAAAAACTAAGCATCGTATTAAATATATATAAGTAGAAATATGAAATTATGGATTGTCTTAAGTACATTGAAACCAAGAAATTATAAACAAAATATCTTGCTCACGTATCTTTCAGATGAAAATTTCTTGTAAATACCCTTTAGATAAATGATGCAGGAGCATCTCCCACATCAAGCCAGCTAGCACGGAACACGATGGATAGCTGGAAAGTGCCAGCCCAAAAAATTTTGAAATTCCCATGGATTAATGTGCCATCTTAAATGCAGTCATTTAAGAAGAGACACACTTGTGTAATGTAATCGGACCTTGAGCAGCTCGCTCTCATCCTTAATAGGTAGGAGGCATTTAAAGTAGTTAATGCAGGTAGATAGAATTTAATTCTAGATTAGACAGCTTTAGAGCACAAGAGGGAAACGGGATATAGACACCCTCATTGTGTATTGTATCATTATCAGGGAGAAGGAAGAGAAAGAGCATGCAAAGAGTTGTGTAAGAACACCCATGTACAGATATTTGGATTAATAGAAAGAGGTTGATTCAAATTCATGGTTTGTGTTTGTTCTCTGTGTATTGATGTTGAATGATATGCTCATGAATGTTTGCTTCCTGTTATACATTTTCTTTTATGTGTTGTGTATATGATTTCATGTTTAAATTGAAGTCTAAGAGGAAGAAGGAATGAGTTTCAATTTTTTCTCTATCTGAACAAGGATTCCTGCAAGGAGTGCAGTTGAATTGTCTGCAAGGAGTGCATTGACAGAGGGTTCAGATAGATAGCTTTTGTTCTCGTTCATTCAAAAGTGCAGATAGGCACAAGAGCTGTGCAAGGAGTGCGCAGGCTAAGCAAAGTTTCAGGGTTGCGAACCTGAGAAAAGAGTTTGAAGGATTGTTGCTACAGGAGTGCGCAGAGTCGAAGAAAATTAAACGCTTGGGAGTGTCTGAAAGTTGCTGCAATGAGTGCGAGTAGGAGGCTTTCCTAAGAAGACGCAGAGTCGTGGAAAATTTCAGGAAGGATAAGGACTTCGAAACTGTCAAGGGGTTGCACAGGAGTTGTACCTTGAAAGATTGTAAGGAAGCGTCGAAAGTTTGCGTGCAGGTGGATGAGTTCCGTGGAGGAACACTTGGTCATTTCGCAGATTTCGCCAAGGAAGGACGGACGATCGAAATTCTCTGAGGAGAATTCACGATATTCCGTGGGTCGTCAGATCTCATGGAGGAGAAGGGGAGATAATGCAGGTATTTCCGAAAGGTTCAAAGCTCAGGAGGGGTAGGACCATAGATCTGAGTCACAAGGACCATCAGATCCATTTGTGGATTCACATATCGGGGTTTCATGGGATGAAAATCTGTAATATTGCAACAGGAATCGCGACATGGAGATACACGATATCCCGACAGTCAAGCGGGTTTGTGGGGCCACAAGGGAGTCAGTGAGGTGGACAGGTGGCACACCATTTCGGGGTCTCACAGCGAGAAGTGCCAAAAACATTGCATTAGGATTCGCGATATCGCGAAAGCCGAAGTACCGATAAGGTGAAGTGACGTGAAGGGCCAACTCGCCCAAGGAGGATTGGAAGTTCATGTCTGAGCCTAAATACAAATGGACAGAGAGAGGTGGAACCTCACAGTAAGGGCAGCAATATGTTGAACAGAGAAGGTAGCATACTGAGAAGAGAGGAGATTATGCTGACAGTAACACTTTTCCTCGTACTAGAGGTAGAGGAAGAGGAAGAGGTGGAGTAATCACATGCTTCACATGTGGAAAGAATGGGCACAAGTCTTATGAGTGTCCAGATAAAAAGAAGGAAGGAGGAGAAACTCACATCGACGAGTCACAGAGGCGAGATGTGGAGGCAGAAGATGCTGAAGGTGGAAGATCATTGATGATGCGCAGAGTTCTTTTGACACCTGAGAAGGAGGTGGAGATTTCAGTCTAAAGGAATCGACTTTTTCGGACTGCTTTTAAAACCAAGGATAGGGTATGCAAGGTCATTGTGGATAGTGGTAGCACGGATAATCTCATTTCTACGGATATGGTAGAAAAGATGGAGCTGGAGACGATTGAACATTTGAGTCCATATAGAGTTTCATGGCTACAAAAGGGACATCAGGTAAATGTCACTAAACAGTGTTTATTTGAATTCAAGATAGGAGGATATAATGATAAGATTTTATGTGATGTTATTCCTATGGATGTTTGTCATCTATTGTTGGGAAGACCATGCCAATATGACAGAAATGTGATTCATGATGGGAGAATGAACGCATACACCCTAGAGAAGAATGGGAGAACTTGTATGTTTCTTCCAATCAAGGATAAGGAAGTGAAATAGGAAGTAAGCAACAATGTACTTCTCATGAGTGGGAAGGAACTTCTTACAGAGGTGAAGAAGAAGGAGGATCCACAGTTCTTTGTGGTCAGAAAACTGAAGATTGTTTTGACAAGCACAAGAGTGGATGATTTACCAGAAGAAATTCAAGAACTGCTGGGAGAGTTCGCTGACATAGTAGTGGACGAATTACCTCGTTCGTTGCCACAGATAAGAAGTGTGAGTCACCATATTGATCTCATACCAGGAGCTAGTTTTCCAAATAAAGGCGCATACAGATTGACACCGCAAGAGAATGAAGAGGTTAAGAGGCAAGTCCAAGATTTGTTGGACAAAGGTTTGGTCAGGGAAAGCTTGAGTCCATGTGCTATTCCAACAGTACTCAGTCCAAAGAAAGACGGATACTGGAGAATGTGTACTGATTCAAGAGAAATTAACAAGATAACCATCAAGTATAGATTTACCTTGCTAAGGATGGATGATCCGATGGATTGTTTAAGTGGAGCCAAAAAAAAATCGAAGATTGACCTGAAAAGTAGATATCACCAGATTCGCATGAGAGAAGGTGATGAATGGAAGACAACATTCAAAAAAAACGAGGGTTTGTATGAATGGATTGTTATGCCGTTTGGCTTAACAAATGCGCCAAGTACCTTCATGAGGTTGATGAACGAAGTCCTGAAGGAGTTCATCAGAAAATTTGTCATTGTGTATTTAGATGACATATTGGTTTTCAGTAAAACAGTAGTGGAGCATTTGAAGCATTTGGCTACAGTGATGAAGAGATTACAGCAAGAGAAGTTGTTGATAAATATGAAGAAATCCTCATTCATGAAAACAAAACTCATTTACTTGGGATTTGTTATTTCTGCAGACAATTTGAGGATGGATCCAGATAAGGTGGAAGTGATCAAGAATTGGCCATCACCGAAGAGCATATTTGAGGTGAGAAGTTTTCACGGGTTAGCTAGTTTCTACCTGAAGTTCATCAGGAATTTCAATGGAAATAGTGGAGAAATGATGGATACAGTGAAGAAAAGACACAAATCTTTTCACTGAACAGAAGAGGCTGAAAAGAGTTTTAATCTGTTGAAGGAGAAAATCACGTAACAACCAATTCTGGTGTTGTCGTATTTCCAAAAGACATTTCAAGTGAAATGCGATGCAAGTGGATTTGCAGTAGGGGCAGTCTTAAGTCAAGAAGATAGGCCGATAGCATATTTCAGCGAGAAGCTGAATGAGGCGAAAGTGAAGTAATCTACTTATGACAAGGAGTTTTATGCTATCATACAGGCATTGAAGTAATGGAGGCATTACTTGATACCCAAAGAATTTGTCTTATACACTGACAATCATGCACTGCAGTTTGTGACTCAACAAGAAAATTTGAATCAGAGACATGTAAAATGGGTGGAATACATGCAAAATTTCACTTTTGTGATTAAACATATTTTTGGTACTGCTAACAAAGTTGTTGATGCTTTGAGAAGGAAATGTTTGTTGTTGTAGGAGTTTCAAGTCAAAACATTGGGTTTTGATGATCTCAGGGGAATGTACGCAGATGATCAGGATTTCAAGGAAGCATATGAAGCAGTTGAGAATCCAGTTCTCAGAGACAGGGAGGTCAACGCAAGGGGCCTTTGCTGAGGCAGAGGGTGTGGTCTACATCAGTTTGGTATCAGAGCTTAGAAAAGATTCTTTGCTTTATGTAGTAGGGAAAAGGAAAATTTACCATGCTGCCGAGAAGAAGAGATAGACAATCACCCGATCCAGAGGAGGAAAGGGAGACATCCAGAGGAAGGGGTAGACATGTGCAGAATACAGAAGTAGAAAGAGATTTGCATAACATACGCGCCAGACTTGTGGACGTGGAGATAAGACAAAAATGCACAAATGATGTAGGAGATATCAGTGAGTCTGAAAATGAAGATGATGTTGGACATGGAGAAGAAGAAGTCACAGCAGAATATGTAGAAAATGAACGCTTTCTTAAAGTTGTTGCAAGAATGGGTGAAAAGGCGAAAATGGACATTCCAGTTTATGAAGGAAATCTAGATGCAGAGGAGCTTCTAGACTTGATTAGAGCTCTAGACACATACTTTCACTATGAATATGTCGAAGAAGACAAGAAGGTGAAGCATGATGTCACGAGATTAAAAGGACATGCATCATTGTGGTGGGATGAACTACAAGTGAATAGGTGTTGCCAAGGAAAGCAGAAAATTAAGATCTGGGACAGGATGATTGCAAAGATGAAAGAAAAATTCATCCCCGGGGATTATCAGATTAATCTATTCAGGACAATGCATAACATGAGACAGAAGCTGATGTCAATGAAGGAATACACTGAATAATTCTACAGACTGAACATCAGGGAAGGTCATCGTGAAAGCAATGATGAAAAAGTAGCCAGGTATATGAATGGCCTGAGATATGAAATTCAAGATGAGATGAGCATGGTAACCATCTGGACGGTGGAAGATGCTTATCAGATGGATCTGAAAGAAGAAGAGAAGTTGAGCCAAAAGAAGAGTCAGAGGGGCCGAGGCAGGAGTCAGCCCAGAGGAAAATCAGTTGCCCAGGATAGATATCAGAAGCCCAAGGAGGATTGGAAGTTTGGGTCTGAGTCTAAATACAAACAGACAAAGAGAGGTGGAACCTCACAGCAAGGGAGACAATATGATGAACAGAGAAGGCATCATACTGAGCAGAGAGGAGATTATCTTGACAGTAACACTTTTCCTCATACTAGAGGTAGAGGAAGAGGAAGAGGTGGAGTAATCACATGCTTCACATGTGGAAAGAATGGGCACAAGTCTTACGAGTGTCCAGATAAAAAGAAGGAAGGATGAGAAACTCACATCACCGAGGCACAGAGGCGAGATGTGGAGGCAAAAGATGCTGAAGGCGGAAGATCGTTGATGATGCAAAAATTCCTTTTGACACCTGAGAAGGAGGTGGAGAGTTCAGTCCAAAGGAATAGACTTTTTCGGACTGCTTGCAAAACCAAGGATAGGGTATGCAAGGTCATTGTGGACATTGGTAGCACGGATAATCTTGTTTCTACGGAGATGGTAGAAAAGCTAGAGCTAGAGACGATTGAACATCCAAGTCCATATAGAGTTTCATGGCTACAAAAGGCACATCAGGTAAATGTCACTAAATAGTGTTTAGTTGAATTCAAGATAGGAGGATATAATGATAAGATTTTATGTGATGTTATTCCTATGGATGTTTGTCATCTATTGCTGGGAAGACCATGGAAATATGACAGAAATGTGATTCATGATGGGAGAATGAACACATACACCCTAGAGAAGAATGGGAGAACTCATAAGTTTCTTCCAATCAAGGATAAGGAAGTGAAACCGGAAGTAAGCAACATTGTACTTCTCATGAGTGGGAAGGAACTTCTTACAGAGGTGAAGAAGAAGAGGATCCACAGTTCTTTGTGTTCAGAAAACCAAAGATTGTTTTGACCAGCACAAGAGTGGATGATTTACCAGAAGAAATTCAGGGACTGCTGGGAGAGTTCGCTGACATAGTAGTGGACGAATTACCTCGTTCGTTGCCACCGATCAGAAGTGTGAGTCACCATATTGATCTCATACCAGGAGCTAGTTTGCCAAATAAAGCCACGTATAGATTGATGTCGCAAGAGAATGAAGAGGTTAAGAGGAAATTCCAAGATTTGTTGGACAAAGGTTTGGTCAAGGAAAGCTTGAGTCCATGTGCTATTCCAACAGTACTCAGTCCAAAGAAAGATGGAGGCTAGAGAATGTTTACTAATTCAAGAGAAATTAACAAGATAACCATCAGGTATAGATTTCCATTACTGAGGATGGATGATCTGATGGATTGTTTAAGTGGAGCCAAAAAAATTTCGAAGATTGACCTGAAAAGTGGATATCACCATATTCGCATGAGAGAAGGTGATGAATGGAAGACAACATTCAAAACAA
Source organism: Picea engelmannii (assembly GCA_009831015.1). Classification (NCBI taxonomy): domain Eukaryota; kingdom Viridiplantae; phylum Streptophyta; class Pinopsida; order Pinales; family Pinaceae; genus Picea; species Picea engelmannii. Next base: position 61,174 of record ML780334.1, read on the forward strand.
ATGAGGGTTTGTATGAATGGCTTGTTATTCCATTTGTCTTAACAAATGCGCCAAGTACCTTCATGAGGTTGATGAACGAAGTCCTGAAGGAGTTCATCGGAAAATTTGTCATTATATATTTAGATGACATATTGGTTTTCAGTAAAACAGTAGCGGATCATTTGAAGCATTTGGCTATAGTCATGAAGAGATTACAGCAAGAGAATATGTTGATAAATATGAAGAAATCCTCATTCATGAAAACAAAACTCATTTACTTGGGATTTGTTATTTTTGCAGACAATTTGAGGATGGATCCAGATAAGGTGGAAGTGATCAATAATTGGCCATCACCGAAGAGCATATTTGAGGTGAGAAGTTTTCACGGGTTAGCTAGTTTCTACCGGAAGTTCATTAGGAATTTCAGTGGAATTAGTGCAGCAATGATGGATACAGTGAAGAAAAGACACAAATCTTTTCACTGAACAGAAGAGGCTGAAAAGAGTTTTAATCTGTTGAAGGAGAAAATCATGGAACAACCAATTCTGGTGTTGCCGGATTTCCAAAAGACATTTCAAGTGAAATGTGATGCAAGTGGATTTGCAGTAGGGGCAGTCTTAAGTCAAGAAGACAGGCCGATAGAGTATTTCAGTGAGAAGCTAAATGAGGCGAAAGTGAAGTACTCTACTTATGACAAGGAGTTTTATGCTATCATATAGGCATTGAAGAAATGGAGGCATTACTTGATACCCAAAGAGTTTGTCTTATACAGTGACAATCATGCACTGCAGTTTGTGACTCAACAAGAAAAGTTGAATCAGAGACATGTAAAATGGGTGGAATACATGCAAAATTTCACTTTTGTGATTAAACATCTTTCTGGTACTGCTAACAAAGTTGTTGATGCTTTGAGTAGGAAATGTTTGTTGTTGCAGGAGTTCCGAGTCAAAACGTTGGGTTTTGATGATCTCAGGGGCATGTATGTAGATGATCAGGATTTCAAGGAAGCATATGAAGCAGCTGAGAATCTAGTTCTCATAGACCAGAGCTGATGGATGGAGTATATGGTTCAGGAAGGATTATTGTTTAGAGGTAATTAGCTGTGTATTCCAAAATGCTCCATGAGGGAGAATCTGCTAAAGGAGAAACATAGTGGAGGATTGGCAGGACACTTTGGTCATGACAAGACGTTTGCAAAGCTGAATGAATCATATTTTTGGCTAGGAATGTGAGAAGATGTCAAAATATTTGTGTACAAGTGTAGAATTTGCCAGCATTCGAAGGGAAGGAAACAGAATGCAGGATTTTATCAACCGTTGCCCATACCGGAGAGGTCGTGGGATGCGATTAGCATGGATTTTTTATTGGGGTTGCCAAGAACACAAAGAGGTTGTGATTCGATATTTTTGGTGGTGGATAGATATTCCAAGATGGCACACTTCATCCCATGTCAAAAAACCAGTGATGCAACTCATATTGCGAGCCTGTTTTTCAAAGACGTCATTCGACTTCACGGGTTTCCGAGGAGTATAGTTTCGGATCGAGACACCAAATTCATAGGGCATTTTTGGAGGACCTTATGGAAGAAGCTGGGAACTAACTTAGCATTTATTTTAGCTTATCATGCTCAGACGGATGGGCAGACAAAAGTGGTGAACAGAAGTCTAGGAGACTTACTAAGAAGCCTGGTGACAGAACACCACAACCAGTGGATAGTATATTACCGTGGGTAGAGTTTGCGTATAATGACTCAGTCAACATGAGCACAGGGAAAAGTCCATTTTAGGTTTTTTATGGCATGCAACCGAGAGGAATTTCTGAACTGAGGGATTCAGAACAGACTGCGACTAGGAGCGCTAGTGCAAATGAATTCACAGAGGCGATGAAGGAACTTCATAGCCAGGTGAAGGAACGATTGCTAGAATCAAGTCAGGAGTATAAGAGAAGAGTAGATCAGCATAGAATACAAATTCAGTTTGAGGTTGGTGATCTGGTTCTGGCACATTTGAGGAAAGAAAGGTTCCCGAGAGGAACATACAATAAGTTGAAGATGAAGAAAATCGGGCCATGTAGGGTCTTAAAGAAATTTGGGGCAAATGCTTATGAGATTGAATTACCCGATGGGATCGGAATTTCTCCGATATTCAATGTCTCAGATTTATACCCATACAAAGCTAAGGAAGTAGGAACAAGTGATGAACAGTCAGAGGTTCAGTGGAAAAAGCAGATGCCAGTTGCAGAGAAGCCACATATGGAATGCATACTGGATAAAAGAATTGGCAAGAGGACCAGGCGAAAGCAATACTTCGAGTATCTGGTCAAATGGAAGAACCATCCAGTTGAAGATGCAAGCTGGGAGACCGAAGCGGAGATACAGAAGCATGGACAGACTGTGTAGGATCTCATGGACAGGAGCCCATGAAATTTTTCAAGCAAGGGAGTATGATGCAGGAGAATCTCCCACATCAAGCGAGCTAGCGCGGAAGACGATGGACAGCTGGAAAGCGCCAGCCCAAAAATTTTTGAAATTCCCATAGATTGATGTGTCATATTAAATGCATTCATTTAAGAAGAGACGCACTTGTGTAATGTAATCGGACCTTGAGCACCCCACTCTTGTCCTTAGTAGGTAGGAGGCATTTAAAGTAGTTAATGCAGATAGATAGAATTTAATTCTAGATTAGACAGTTTTAGAGCGCAAGAGGGAAATGGGATATAGACACCCTCATTGTGTATTATATCATTATCAGGGAGAAGGAAGAGCAAGAGCATGCAGAGAGATGTGTAAGAACACCCATGTACAGATATTTGGATTAATAGAAAGAGGTTGATTCAAATTCATGGTTTGTGTTTGTTCTCTGTGTATTGATGTTGAATGATATGTTCATGAATGTCTTCTTCCTGTTATACATTTTCTTGTATGTGCTGTGTATATGATTTCATGTTTAAATTGAAGTCTGAGAGGAAGAAGGAATGAGTTTTAATTGTTTCTCTATCTGAACAAGGATTCCTGCAAGGAGTGCAGTCAAATTTTCCGCAAGGAGTGCGTTGACAGAGGGTTCAGATAGGTAGCTTTTTTTCTCATTCATTCAAAAGTGTAGATAGGCACAAGAGCCATGCAAGGAGTGCATAGGATAGGCAAAGTTTCAGGTTTGCGAACCTGAGAAAAGAGTTTGAAGGACTGTTGTTGCAGGAGTGCGCAGAGTCGAAGAAAATTCAGCACTTGGGAGTGTCTGAAAGTTTCCGCAAGGAGTGCGAGCAGGAGGCTTTCCTAAGAAGATGCAGAGTCATGGAAAATTTCAGGAAGGATAAGGCCTTCGAAACTATCAAGGGGTTGCACAGGATTTGTACCTTGAAATATTGTAAGGAAGCATCGAAAGTTTGCGTGCGGGTGGACGAGTTCCGCGGAGGAACACTTGGTCATTTCGCAGATTTCGCCAAGGACGGACGGACGGTCGGAATTATCCGAGGAGAATTCGTGATATTTCGTGGGTCGTCAGATCTCACGGAGGAGAAGGGGATATACTGTAGGTATTTCTGAGAGGTTCAAAGCTCAGGAGGGGCAGGACCATAGATCCGAGTCACAAGGACCGTCGGATCCATTCATGGATTCGCATATCGGGGTTTCATGGGTTGAAACTCCGTAATATTGCAACAAGAATCGTGATATTGCGATACGCGATATCCTGA
>ML780334.1:82444-93674 GCA_009831015.1 Picea engelmannii
ATATATAAAGTATTAGACTAAAATCCTAGAATTATCAAAATTACAAAAGATATCTTAATCACATCCTCACACACAGTATTTAAACTTAATATGACTAACATATAATGATCTGAGTCTATTTAAGAATCACCTATTTCCTCATCTTTGCTAATGTAGACATTATGCTCAGAGGTAGATGAACTAACACCGCCAAATCCATTATTTTCCCTAGCTTGGCATCTAGGTCATTTTAGGACATGAAGATCATGTTTAATAATGATTAAATCATTCATAATCATGTCTAGTTTAGTCTCAACCATGATTTGAAATTCCATCGTGGATTTTTCATTCCTTACATGAGCTTTAAACTTTTTGTCCCTTGCGTCAGGAGCACTCTTAACTTAACAATTAGGAACTTCAAGAAATGTATCTCCAAACCTTTTTTAAATAATCGATGTTGCAGGAATAACAATTGCATAATTCATAACACCAGCAGTGGTTGAAGAAGTATTCCCAATCTTCAAATTAATATTGTTTCTCCGATAATTTGAGCCTTTTGTCGCCAATAGACAAGTGTAATCATCAATATTCACAGTGCCCAATATATTATTATCATTCATATACAAAAGATCAACTAAATAAACATTAAATAGAGGATTTTACATGAGCAAATGTATGTAAGTTTTAATCCTTCATTGGATTTCCAAAGTACAAGTCGAATCAGATCGATACTCTTCATGTTCGAATTATCACACAAATTGCTCAAACCAATGTTTGTATCAGTCAAATTATGAATATTGTCATTAAACCCGGATGGAAATTTAATTAGTTAATAATTATGATATTGACTAAGGTTGTAGTACTTGGAAAAACATTATGATTTGTAATCAATAGGTTGTACTTTGAAAAACATTAAGACTTGTAATCATTAATAAATTTTATTTTGTGATTTTCTGAAGTTTTATATTGTCATATTTAACACTTTGAAATTCCTCCAAAGAAAACGTGGCTTAATGCTTATGAATTTTTATTATTAATGTTATATATATAACCCATCAAAAAGTTGTATTTGAAATTACATCTTATCGTTATTTTTTGTATTTGTAATTTAAACTTATCTATATAGTTGTTGTGAGGGAAAGTGGGGGAGAGAGGCAGAGTGGGGGAGAGAGTGAGAGAGCATGCAAGAGAGAGAGAAAGAGAGAGAGTGGTGGGATTCGTAGGAAAGGGAGAAGAGAGGGAGATAAGGGGAGATATTGAATGGGAGACAAATAAATAACATGCCCATTGTCTACATCATGGTCTAGGTCATGGCATAGGTCTAGGTCATGGTTTATGGTATCGTTATTGTCTTTGCTGGTATCAATTTCCCTTAGGCCAATAGAGCATAGTAGAGTAGTTATAATATTTGGTTTCATGTAATCTACAAAGTAATAATTTCTATGTGAGTGTATTAATAAATATCTATGTGTAGTTTAAAGATGATGAAATATACTATAAGAGAAGGAACAAGTCATCGTGGGTCTCATTTGTTGAAATATTGTAACTGCAAAGAGTATTCTATTTATTATTGAGTCATTTTTCATTATATCAATCCCCTTTTGTGGATTGGTCATGTCATGAATTGTAATTGACAAAATCCCCTTTTGTGTATTGGTCAAACCCTAATTGTATTATACACATTAAGAAGTCGGCCCCCATGCCTAATTTAAGTCGTTTTAACCACTAAAAAGACACATGCCTAGTGAAGAGACACCTTTCCAACACCTTTCATCCATTATAAATAAAGGAAGTCAGTGCGTCATTATCTCAATCATTCATTCACTCATCAAGTGCTCAAGTTTAGAGAGTTGCAGTTAGGAGAAGAAGGAAGAGAGAGGCGCATTGCTCAGTTTTGGATATTCTCTATTGTTTTGGTTTATTGTCTTGGAATTTTATTGGCTATATATATTAAGGAAGTTTTGTTGGGTTTTCTCCCCCATGAGGGTTTCCCAGGATAAATGATGTGTATCTTGTGATTTTGTTTCTCTCATTGATCCTAACTATGCTATTATCTAGTAAATTGAAAAGAAACCTAATAATAGCTCAAAACTTAACATGGTATTAGAGCTAAGCTGAAGAGAGCATCTTTGAATGGATAAATAAAAACATTAGTGTTTTCGTACAAGATAATTAGGCCTTTTGTTGAAGAGGAGTATCAGCCTAAAAACCATCTATAAAAGTGTTCCCTAGCCTAGGGAACTCTTTGGCACCTTGAGCGCACCTTTTCAGTGGTCAGATACTCCAAAAAGTCAAACCTGAGTTTTGAATTGTACCAGAAAACCAGAAGTACCAAAAAACTACAAAGCCAAAACCAATACCAGTATAGATTTCCACAAGCTCAGTTTCAAGGGGTAAAATTTGGGTTTTCAGAAATCATACTGCACCAGCTTACTCGCCTTAGCTCAATGCATCTAGCCCCTGGATCAGAATTTTAAAATTTGAAGTGTGAAAAAAAGGGTTTCCTCATAAAACCCTAAGTTGCAGTTACAGTTTTAGAATCAGTTGCAATATCAGTCAAAGTATCATCTGTAGTACCAGTTGCAGTCACCCTTGAAATTTTAAAAGGGTTGGTAATTATTGTCGTTGCTACCAGATGGTCCCACTACTTGCAAATATTATTAGAGGTATGTATTCACATATGTTTAAACTGTTAATCTTTAAAGGGTATTTGCAGGAGAAGGGATCTCTTGCCATAGATCCATAAGGATCTTAAGATCCAACACATTCAGAGGAATAATGCAACCTAAGTTTGATTATTCAGATATGCATCTATTTTTTATGACATTATTTTGATCTAGGTTGCATGTTGAAGCTATGACCATCATACTAACCTTTGGTGAAAATTTAAGTCAAGGTATTAGATTGATTAAAGTTGAGATCATAGAGTTTATCCTTTAACCTATCTTTCTATCAAGATATCATGTTGTCTTAGTACAGAAGACAGGTTGAAGAAAGCACTCGTCATCTTGAGTGAAGGAGACTTGGAAGAAAAGCAATATGCTCATTCTTGATGACAAGGCTCCAGATTCCAGGTTTGATTAATTAAGTTGATAAGTTTCAAAGTTGCAAATGACAATTTTATAACTATCCCTTTACAAGTAAACACTATAGGTGAGGTAGCAGTCTTTGAAAAGTATTATACTTGGTAGCATGTGAGCATATCTAGATAAATTCTTAATGTAATCATTTTCCAGATACAACTAACATCTCCTCTAAGAGAAACTTCTTGTGTTGATTCCAGGTTACCTTTGATGAATGTTTGATCACAACACTAGAAGAGTGTTGATCTCATTTCATATTGTATTTCTTACTTTTGATCCTTGTTTCAGACAGATCACACGTGAAATCTCTAAAGGAAATACTATGACGATTTTGTGTACTATTGTTTTATTTACTATTATCAAAAGATTATTATTCTTGCTTGTTATTTTGTTGACCTTGTTTTAGGTCACGAGTGATAACCCTAAGGAAGCTATAGTGAAGGTTGCAGAAGGAAACAGATTAGATGAGACATGAAGCAGACAATGTACATAACCATATACATTCATGTACCAAAGAATATGAAGAAGAAGCTATCTTTTGAAATCCAAAGTATCTCATATGACTGAACATTAGAACAAGAAATTCCAGTAGACTTTTTCAAAGGATAAGGAATCCACCTTGACGAGAAGCAGAACTCATTTGAAGTCTGACTCAACTTTTCATATTTATACTTGGTATTCAACACCAAGTATACCCTGTAAGAGATGATGAGTTCCTTGTAGACTCAGAAGAAATCAAGAGTAAGCATGATCTCAAAAAGGATCATATGAAGAGACAACTTCCAGGACTGGGAGATAGATGCCATGAGAATACTAGATCGTAGCTTCAAAAACTTCTAGGAGATATGAAATCTCCTGGGAAGATTCCCTTGTTTTAGTGACAAAAAAGGAAGAAAAAAACAAACACTAGGATATGGATTCTTCCAAGAGACTAGAAGAGAAGTTAGCATTGACTTCCAAGATTGATTTAAACATATCAAGCATGTTGCAGATGTACAAGTCATGATGTGTTTCCATAGGATTCTACTATCAAGAGGGAGAAGACTATGATGAGACACTTACTCTAGTAATTGGAGAAATAGTTCTAGTATTTATGAAGACAACCAGAACAACCATGATTCATATATAGTATGAGATACAGGGAGAGAAATCCCCATATTTAAAATTGAGTGGCAATTGGTGCATTACATTAGGCTGGTCATGGAGACATGATTACAATAAAATATAGAGCTACCTCCATGAAAGAAGAATAGCAACCTTCAGTATCAGTTATTGAACCACTCTCAATTTCATATGAAGTTGTTTCCATGATGAAGTAGAGAAGTTACTCTCAAATTTTAGCAGTCATAGTGAGAATGGAGCAGCCATTCTCAACTTCAGAATAGCTGCAGGTGCAGAATCCCACTTCTAGAAGAATAGTTTCAGAAAGAGGAGAGGACATACTCTTTGGAAGTGAGACAAATAGTGTTTTGTAGAAAGCACATAGAGCTAACATATGGTTATGCATATTGAGTTACAACTGAGAAAGTGTACCAGATTGGTACAATGTAATGTGAAAATTTGGTTTGAAGTTGAAGATAGAAAGATTTAGATCTGCAAGTTGAAGAAGGATCTGTATAGGTTGAAGCAAGATCCTAGAGCCTGATATGGCATAATTGATAGCTTCCTAATGAGCTTGGGATTTACCAAGAGTAAATATGATTCTAACCTTTACCTCAAGGTTATGCATGATGATCCAGTGATGTTGCTACTATATGTAGATGATGTGTTCTTGAAAAAATGAATAAAATCTCATCACATATTGCAGAAGAAGCCCACTATAGAGTTTGATGAAATACCTAATGCATTATATATTAGATCTTGAAGTTTGGCAGAGCATAGAGAAGATCTTCCTTAACCAAGGGAAGTGTGCAGTTAAAATAATGAAGAGGTTTGACATGTTGAAATGTAAATCCATGTACACACCCATGGAAAAGAAGTTGAAGCTCCTGGTAGATACCTCATCATAATTGGTTGGTGCGACTCTATACAGACAGATTATTGGTTCAGTGATGTATCTGACGAATACCAGGCCAGACATATATGTTTTTCCTTGAGTCAGTATCTGGTAGAACCCAAACGTGTTCACCTTGATGATGCAAAACATGTGATGAGATACCTTAAGGGTACATTGGATTTTGGTCTCTGCTATACCAGAGATCATGACTTCAAATTGTATGGATATATTGATTGAGCTGGAAGTGTTTCTGATAGAAAGATCACTTCAAGATGTTGTTTTAGTTTGGGGTCAGCCATGATCTCATGGAAGAGTATGAAGCAATCAAGTATTTCTCTGAGCATGGTAGAAGCAGAATACATTGCTGCATGTTCCACCAGTTGTGAAGCCATATGGCTTCGGAAGTTATTGATAGGTCTATTCGATCTAGATATGGAAGCAACCGTGATTCTATATGATAACCAGAGTTGTATAAAAATGATGTGTTCCATGATGAGTCAAATAACATAGAAATCTAGTATCACTTCATTCATGATATGATACAAAGAGGAGCTATAAATCTCTAATATGTTGGCACAGATGAACAGGTTGCAGATGTGTTGACCAAGCCTCTGTCTCATGTAAAGTTTGAGAACTTTTGAGACAAGATTGGTATAGTCTGAAAGGACCTCCTTCAAAAGGGGGAGTAGTGTTGATGATACTATGGTATCCTGGCCAATAGAGGGTAGCTCAATTAGGATTGTATATCCTTGGGGATTGATCATCCCTGGACATATCCTGAAAATCTATAAGGACGGGTTGCCAGAGTAATTTTGAATGTATATGCTAGCTTTGGTCAGTAGTGGTAGCTCCGTTAGGATTTTATATCCTAGGGAATACTTTGATTCCTGGGCAGATCCTTTGGATCTGTCAGAGTACCACAAGATGTTGATGCCAGCCTTGTGCTGAAGGTTTCCAGCTTCGTGTTGATGTTGATGCCAGCCTTGTGCTAAATATTTCCAGCTCCATGTTGATGTTGTTGTGATGCTAGCCTCGTGCTGAATGTTTCTAGCTTCATTTTGATGTTGTTGATATTCCAACCTTGTGTTGAAGATTTCTAGCTTCATGCTGATGTTCTTGAGATGTAAGCCTTATGCTGAAGATTTCTAGCTTCGTGTTGATGTTGTTGAGATGTCAACCTTGTGCTAAATATTTCTAGATTCGTGCTAATGTTGATGTGGTTCCAGACTTGTGCTGAATATTTCCATCCTTGTGTTGATGTTGATGTGGTTCCAGCCTTGTGTTGATGTTGATGCGGTTCCATCCTCGTGCTGAAGATTTCCAGTTTCGTGCTATTGTTGGTGTGGTTCCAACCTTGTGCTGAATATTTCTAGCTTCGTGTTGATGTTGTGATCCAGATTCTAGGAGTAGAATGAAATGAATACAGATTATTAATAGGTGATTAACACAAAATAACAGAGATACAGTAAAACTATTTTTCTAATCAATAATGAAATAAGTTGAAACTGTAAAATGCAACGAAAACAAGTTTGTTGGAATGGTGGTGGCTTATCTCTGAGAAGAGATGTGAAGGCAATGCGCATTTACAAGAAGCAAGTTACAATGAGTATATGAAGGCTTTTTTACAATAATCAAGAATGCCAAAAATCCTAGACATCCAAAAACCTAACCCTAGGATATGAAGTGCCAAAAGTCATGTGGGCCCTGTTTGGGTAAGTTAGTACATCAACTTCCAGGGGTCGTAACTTTTGCATACGATCTCAGTTTTAGGTGTGTGATAGCCTGTTGGAAAGGTATCATTGAGGAGATTCATTTTGGGGGCTCAATAATTTCTTTAGATATCATTGAGGAGCTCAATACTGAAAAACCTTCATTTAGGCCCTTAAAATGGCCCCGGAAGTTAAAACTGCTAAAAATAGTAAATTGCCAAAATTGTCAGAAAACTATTTTGAGCCAGTTGGAAAAGGTGGGTGGCCACCAATATCCATATCCTTAGGAAGAAATGGTATCCATTTCATTGAGGTCCCCCATTAGATGAGGAAATTTCTGCTAAATTTGGCCCCAGGTGAGCCACTTGCCTTGGTGCAGGAGCTGCCCTGCTTTGATGACTCAATAAAGATGGACCCTTTGTTGTCGAGTGCCCTTGATATGTCTGTCCACAATATGATCATTGGATGCTTGTTGTATGTAGTCAGGGTTGAGCTCTGTTGGTGTCAATTGTTCTGCTACTTCTGAGGTGTCCAATAATGGTGGGAAATAAGGGCAAAGGAGATCCACGTTGAACACTGGGTGCAAACCAAGGAAAGGAGGAATGTTGAGCTCAAAATAATTATCCCCCACAGCCTTGGTGATAGGGTATGGTCCATAATGGAGTGGGTGAAGCTTCCAATGGGGTCCTATAAGGCGTTCTTTCTGCAAGTGCAACCAAACTTTGTCGCCCACCTGAAACTTATGCGGCACCTAATGTTGATCATGGCGTTGTTTGTAGTTGTCATTGGATTTCTGTAGGATATCCTGAACCTATTGGTGGATGTGCTGGATATTCTCAATGAACTAGGTGGCTTTGTCAGCTTCAGCTGGAGCAAGAGATGAGTCAATCAAGGTGACCGCAAGGGGAAGTGAAACATCTATGGGACCCAATGGTTGGAATCCCAACCCCACTTGAAAGGGGTTGTGGCTAGTTGAGCTATGCAAGGCTCATTTGTAGCTATGTTGGACATAGGGAAGGCTCTCATCTCATGTGCGAGGGTGCTTTGAATTATACATGCGAAGGATATGCACAATCATTCAATTTACAACCTTGGTTTGGCCATCTATTTGGGGGTGGAAGGCCGTGGATTTGGTGAGCTTTGTGTCTAGAAGTGACCAGAGGCTCGACCAGAATGTGCTGAGAAATCAAGTATCTCAATCTGAGACAATGTTTTGTTGGATTCCAAAATTCACCCAGACTCATTCAAAGAAGAGCTTGGCAGTGGCATTTGTTGTGATGCTCTTCTTGCAGGCAACCATAATCGCCATCTTAGAAAAGAGATCAACAACCACAAAAACACAGTCATTTCCCCGCTTGGTGGATGGGAGGCCCGACATGTAGTCCATTGAGATGGATTCCCATGGCCTGTCAGGAGTAGGAAGAGGGGTGTATAGTCCATGCTTCTTAGTGGTTGGTTTGGCAATAGCGTAGGCAGTGCAAGACTTGATATACTTGCCAACCTCCTGTCGAAGTTTCGGCCAGTAGAAATGTTTCTATAGCATCATCATTGTCTTTTTGACGTCGAAATGTCCTGCCACCCAACTGTAGTGTGCTTCCTAGATCATCTTCACTCACTCACTTGATGGAACATAGATATGGCCCAGATGACACAACAACCCATCCTGAAGATGGAAATTATCGAAAATTGCATTTTCACCCAACATTTGGTAGGTGGTGGCGAAGTTAGGGTCTGTCTCATAGAGTTGGGGCCATCTATATGTCTCATGGCCGCAAGAGTCTAGCATCGTGGAGAGTGTCACAACTGGCGGTCTGTTGAGACAATCAACGACGTGATTGATGCTTCCTATTTTATACTTGATGTTGAGGTGGAATTGTTGCAAGTATGTGGACCACTTTTGATGGCAGTCATTCTGCAATTTTCCATGTGTCTGCATGAACTGCAGTGGCTTATGATTAGTGTGGATGATTGTCTCCTTCCCAAGAATGTAATGTCTCCACTGGCGGCATGCTTTCACAATGGAGTACATTTCTTTGTCGTAAGTACGGTACTTATGGATAGTATTTGACAGTGTCTCACTATGATAGGCCACGGGGTGGCTGTGCTGAGTGAGAATGGAACCCACAACATATTTTTAATCATCTGTCTCGATCTCAAAGGGATGTTGCAGGTCTGCTAGTGAAAGTAATGGGTCTGAGCATAAGCACTGCTTCAAATCATCGAACTCTTGTTGTTGGTACCGGCCCCACGCAAATTTTTCCTTACCACCACCCTTGTTTATTTGGCTGAGGGCCCATGCAATATGGGAGAAACCCAACACGAACCTGCGGTAGAAATTAGCAAGTACCAAGAAGCTTCAAAGCTCAATGAGTGTTGTTGGGGCTGTCCAATCATGGATGACTTGGATATTGGCTGGATCCACATGTACGCCATGTTGATCAATGACGTAGCCCAGGTAATGGACCTTGTCCATGTCAAAGGAGCATTTTTCCAGGTTGGTGTATAGCTTGTGTTGTCGTAGGGTGTGCAGAACCTACTGAATATGCTGCAAGTGTTCAGCCCAAGTCTTCATGTAAATTAGAATGTCATCCAGATACACCACTACAAAAGTATTGGTGAATGGTCACAGGATATCGTCCATCATCATCATGAAAGTGGCTGGAGAATTTTTCAAACCAAAGGGAATGACCAACCATTCAAAAAGTCCTTCCTTTAACTTGAAGGTGGTCTTCCATACATCTATTTGTTCTATCAGGACCTGGTGGTAGCCAGACTTCAGATCAATCTTACTGAAGTATTTGGCCCCCATGAGTTGATCAAGGAGGTCATCAATTCGGGGAATCAGGTGCCAGTTTCTGACAGTGATTTTATTCAGATCCCGGTAATAAATATAGAGTCACTAGGTTCCATCTTTCTTCTATACCAACACGATTGGACTCCCGCAAGGTGATGAGTTGGGGCGGATGTACCCCTTATGGAGCAGTTCTTGGATCTATCGCTTGATCTCTTCATTCTCTAACAAAGAGCGACAATAGACTGGCCCATTGGGCAGTGGTGCATCGGGGGTCAGATCGATGGGGTGATTGACTTAGCAGTGCAGAGGTACCCCTATAGGTGAGGAGAAGATATCTGAGTATTCTTCCACGACCTTATCTACTTTCTTCTGCTATGTGGAGAGTTCGGCCGCAAAGACCATGGATGTGGCTGCAATCTTTCGCTTATTCTGAGAGAAAATAATGAAGAAGACAAACTTCCCCGTCAGAGAGATGACCTTCCTGAATTGCTTAGCAGAGATCAAGGAAATAGCACTAGGTGGGATTGCCTCGAGTATCCTGTACAATTTTCTGTTCAAAGTAATAATAACACTACGAGGCCTAGACTCATATACAACATGATGTTTCCATAAATAAGGTTGGCCCAAAAGAACATCACAAACTTTGAGAGCAGAAACATCACACAATACCTCATCTTTGAAGGGCTTGATGTCGTACGACAGTCGGCACTGTTGGTTGACACGGAGATCGCTTCCTTGGCGGAGCCATCCAATGGTGTAGGGTTGTGGGTGCGATGTTGTTGGTAGGGCCACCCACTTGATGACCTCTGCTGAGATGAGTTTCTTTTGGCTACCACTATCAACGATGAAGTGCAGCGAGGTTCCTTTTACCCACATCTATGAATGGAATAGGTGCTCTCCTTCTTCTGGCTTGTCTGGTTCACCAGGCTGGATCTTGGTGGTAGTAACAATGGCACTGGGTTCTGTGTCAATGATCCATGTTCCCCTTTCTGGTTCTGTCTCGGAGTTAGAATCCACATCTGATTCAGAGGATTTCACTTCGGCCATGAGTGACTTCTTTGAGCAGCAGTCAGCAGTGTTATGCCAAGGGCTCTTATGGAAGTCGCACCATTTCTTGGTATCTTTCTTTGTCTTTTCTGTGTCCTTCTTTGCTTGTGGCTTGTATTGGTTGTCCTAATACTTTCCATATTTTCTCTTTCCTTTGTTCGGTGGGTTGGGGCCACCCTTTCCTAGTTTTTTTTGTGAGGGGTTCCCAGACCCAAATTGTCGCATCTTTTGTTTGATCTTCTACTCTATTTTGAGGGCATATCGGTAGGTCGCGCCCAAGGATGAGATGTCCAAAAATTCCATTTCGGTATGGATGTATCTATGCAGAGCACCACAATACTTGAGCACTATATGTCACTCCAAATCTTTGATACCCAACTTGGTGCACAAGGTATGGAAGATATTTGTGAAATCTGGCACTGCTTGGTCTCTTTCTTGCTGCAATGTGGTCCATTTGGTATACAGGTCATCATAACTTCCAACGGGGTAGTATTGTTCCTTAATAGCATCCCTGAAGGATTCCCAGGTGGCCGTGACTGAAAATAATGAGGTTTCCTCTGTTTCCTTTTGCTCACAGAAAGTTTCCCACCAATCTTTGACATGGGGAACGACTTTGAGGAGT
>ML780334.1:116904-155329 GCA_009831015.1 Picea engelmannii
CACTTTCAACAACAGAGGTAGAGTATGTTGTTGCTACAGAGGCTAGTAAAGAGATGATTTGGTTACAAAGGTTTATGGAGGAATTGGGAAAGAAGTAGGAGAACAACAGGTTGTATTGTGACAGTCAGAGTGCCATTCACCTTACAAAGAACTCAGCCTTCCATTCGAAGACTAATCATATACATTTGAGGTACCACTTCATATGATCAACCTTGGAAGATGGAATTTTGAAGTTGGAAAAGATACACACTAGCCAAAATCCTGCAGACATGTTAACAAAGGGAGTAACCAAGGAGAAACTAAGTTCCTGCTCAGTTTCAGTTGGTCTTCAAGAATGAAGATGAAGATGAAAAATTTGTCGGGTCCAAGAAGGTTCAGAGTCCATCATATACAGAAACGGCGGAGTTGTTGAGATCAGTCTCCAAGTGGGAGATTGTTGGTTGTGGAGCCTGATTATCTTCATGATTCAGAGGTCTTTTACTTTCAACCGTGTTTATACCCCATGAAGTATTTACACCCTAGAATTATGTACACTCTTCCACGCGGGGGAGTGCAGAAGGGGTGTACCCCCTCTACGGGGTCTAAGGGGGCTATCCCCCCAGCTGGGGGCAAGTGAGCCCCCAGCGGGGGTTCGGGGGAAAAGCCCCCAAAGGAAAAATTGCCTTGTAAATGTATATTGTAATTTCATTTTAAATCTGGACTGTTCATTATAAGGTCGCAGATCTAACGGTAGAGATTATGTTAGGGTTTTTTTCCCTAGAAGGCAACCCTCTTTTATGAGGGAAATGTATTACGGCTATGGTTATGGTGAATATTGTATTCTGAGAGAGGAGACTGTGAGAGGAAGAAGAGGAAGTTACAACGGGTTTTGTTGTAGGTTGTATCCCTTCATTTGCTAGATAATAATAAAGGAAGGACCTGGCAATTTCTCTGGTGGACGTAGCCCACACTGGGTGAACCACGTAAATCTGTGTCTCTCTTGTATTTTGTATCTTTTGTGTTTTGTTTTCCGCATTTTTTTTATTTTATTGCTCCGCGGTCTTGTTTTTCAACACAATGTTTTCGGTATGTAGCCTCATTGTTGATGTAGATAAAGAATGTAGATAATGTGGTTGTTTTTTACATATTAAATGGTTCACAATGGTTATTTTAGAGTTCCATTCACTTCAAGTTTTCCTTGTCATTCACTCACTAGTATGGGTTCGATACCCTATATACTACATCACTTTGTCATATTTTTGTATGCACAATAGAGAGAAAATAAGGTTTGAAATGAAAATTCAACATACATGATCATACCATTCATATAGATCCAATACCGATAGTCTCAACTTATTTCGGTCATTGAAAGTGCACGTTCGATAACAAGGGGTCAGAGACCTAAATTCCTAACCATTGTATTAACATGTCATAATGTGTCATAGCCTTATTCATTTTAGTAGGTAGGGGTGGTATTATGAAACCACTTTCTAAGCTCACCACTTTTTTACCCTACATTGTATTTCCCTGACCTTCACCAATTAATTCAGAGAGCCTGGGATGACACTAACAATGGTCAAAACTACTTGAACTTATGGGAATCGAACCTAGTCTAATAAATTGTTCCACAAACTTATCACTTTCTAGAATTAGTCAATTGGTGTGTTGTCAATTACCAGGTGGATAGGAAAAAAATAATGTATGTACATGACTCTAGGATAGTTTGTGAAATAAGTAAAGAATCCATTGCCCAAATTCTCCAAATTTTAGAACATGTTGTATATGAGACCCATGATGATGATGAGCTTGAATCTAATTACCAAGAATTATCCCAGTCTGAAAGAGAGAATCTGTTGAGTAATATATTATCCCCAAATGCCACATTACCAATAGGTCCACCTCATTTCAAATCCGCCATCTTCCTTGAACTAACCAAGAAGGCTATTGTTGTGATTTTCCAGGTTTTAGGCTATGAACATGATAGAGTGGTGGATGAGACCATTTTATGGCTGCTTTATGTCTTATGTCCACTGGATTCAATCACCCTCACAAAATTTGATTATTTTCAGTTCCTACAGGAAGTCATAAACTTCTGATTGTAAAATTTCCACATCCCTAAGTCTTTTAGTTGCCAAGCCTACTTGGTGCACCTCATATTATTCAATATTTTTTCCTTTTTTCAAAGCTTTGGGATCAAAAAATAGACAATTCAGGTAAAACCAAAACAATAATTGAGTGGACTGAGGAGGTGAAGAAATGAGACTAGAATAAAGGTTTCATCCTTTATGTAAACAAGTTCATGAGTGCATGCTACATTCTACTCCGTGGCACTCAGCCTCCTAGGATGTTTTGGTGAGTTTAAAAAGATACTACATCTGAGGAAATATACCATAGTAGGAGATTGATACTTTCATGAGGATCACACCATCATTAGAGTATACGTTTTTGAACAAGATCCATACAAGCTTCCAATTTTCCTAACTCAAAGAATATTTTCTTTGGAATACATCACACAAAGGCTCATTTCAGATCAATTTCATTTTTCCCAACATAAGTAGGCCATCAATTTCAAGCTACCTCAAGAGGTTGGCCCTTTCTTGGTCAAGCTTAGAACTTCTCTAGATGTTACAAAAGAAATGCTACAACAAATGGATTTTGAAAAAGGAAGTAAATGGGTGTATGACCCACATGGTGTGATTACATCAAAAAGGACCATGTACAAGCATCTACCCAATCTCGTGGTGGAAATAACTTATAACCTGGATTCATAGGAATACGTTAAGCAAATTCTAGGGGTAAAGGCCAAAAATCTAAATACCACTCAATCAATGGACCAATCCAATGTAATTCAGACTCCTTAGAAACAAAAATTACAAATTGGAAAGATGCCATTTTCATACATGCATTCTGAAATGGATATTGATGATAAACTACATGAGCAGGTAAGAAAAAATACTAGAGGTGATGTTGAATTAACCTCAAAGGGGCCAGCTATCACTATTGATCATCTTACTTCATTTCTATTTTCAACACCATAATTTCCGTAGACCGCTATAGCTAAATGAACCTATAATAAGCAATTGTCACACTTTTCATAGTATTTGGATATAAAGAGAAAAAAAACAAGGGGTGAAAAAGGAAATGCATCCTTGGGCTTGGGGAGAAAATAGAGCTCAAACAAAATTACTATCCGTTATGGATTACCAGTCAGGTATATTCAATTTGGTTGTACTATAATCAAAGGTACTTAAGACTCATTTTCTTGCAGATTACAAAGCCACTAAAATGAGAGTTAATATTGGGGATATCCACCCTATGGATATGATTGAATTTCACTAGCAAACAAGTCATATGTTTTATAGAGGGGTCTTGCAATACTCTGACAGTGAGAGTAATATGCAAAAAATGGTAATCAAAATAGCGAAGTAGATGAAGAAGGAGAGGGTGGACACTAAATCCAATAGAATTCAGATTAATGAGTTGGAGAGAAATATTATTTCCCTAGGAGCATATCCTAAAAATTCGACTGTTGTAGGAGACCTAATCAAAGTGAAGGATAATGAGACTAATATCCTTAAGAAAAATCTAAATGTTCTTGACGTACAACATGTTCATACCCCATAGTTGTAGGTTATTCATGAGRAAAAGGAGAAACTTTACCAACAATTATTGGAAAGTAGAAAGATCATAGTACGCCTACAATTTGAAATTGAAACCTTAAAAGACCAACAAACTCATCGATTACAAGCATACAAGTCATCTACAATGAAAACAACTATGTTACACCTGTTGGACAACTGGGGGGGGGTGAATCAATTGTTATTGTGCTTAAACAATTATGCCCATTTTAAACTCATTACCAAACACTCAATGATGATCACAATAATTCAAGGAAGTAAGAAATAGAGTATTCAACAACAATCACACACATGAAATACACAAAGACAAATATTCCTGAGGAAACCCATAAAGGGAGAAAACCTCTTCTTCTTGATATGATAATTATTCTTTATTTTATGTACATTATCATTCTTATGAGCTCCAACTCCTTTTGAGGCTACCAACTATGTTTTACAAGCAGCAACTTGTTGAGAGAACCAACTCTCTGGTTTCTCTAGCACCCACTAGAAGGAAGCACCAACTCCCTTTGTGTTCTAGCACCAACTGGATGGAAGCACCAACTTCTAGTCACATAGGCACCAACCTGTACAAGTTGCAACCTGCTGAGAGCACCAACTCTTTGGTTTCTCTAGCACCCACTAGAAGGAAGCACCAACTCCCTAAGTGTTCCAACACCAATTGGATGGAAGCATCAACTTCCAGTCACACAAGCACCAACCTGTATAACAGAGAACAATAGTTCTCCCTTGCACCACCCTACCACCCTGGTTTTTGTGGCTGCAACCAGGTGAAATCTACAACTCCCTATGTTAAAGCACCCACTTGAAACTCTGAGGACAACAATCCTCCCTAGCACCACCCTACCACCCTGATTATAAATGTTTTCTTGAATAATTTATACAGTGATACATTATTTAACAACGGCTTACCAGTCTCATCACTGTTCTTCTACATTGCTCTACTCTGCCTGCATCAATGTCTTCCTACTCGCATCTTCTTGAGATTTATGGTCTTCTTCTCTATCTCTTCATGTGCACCTCGGCTTTCTCTTCCTCTCTTAGATATGAATTTTTGTTTTATGTCTTTCTTCTGTGCTTTATGCTCTGTGCACCCTTGCCATTCTATGTGCTACACCTCTTTCATGCACTTCAGCTTCTACGCATAGACGCTCGACTCCTTTCTGTGGGCATGAAAAACAAAAATGAAAAATCTAGTCCTCTTTTTTGTTCTGCGTCTTTTTGTCATGCCAAGTCCTCTGCCAGTTCATCCACACAACTCTTCATCTTCCCTGGCGATTATGCTCTGTCCATTTTTCATCATTTTTCGTTATGCTGAGACTGTTTTTCATCAGTGGCCATTATCCTGAGATTCTTTGTCTTCTCTAGAAGTTACAGTCTTCGACACTTTTTCATCTGTAAATTGTCTCTATGATGAGTCTTCATTCCATTGGAAGTTTGAGACTCTTCAGTTCCTCTAGCGATCACCCTGAAGCTCTTTGAATTCTTTGGCAGATACAATCACTCTGTTCTGGAAGTTACAAAGAGAACCTCCATGCGCTCATCCCTTTGGCTCATTTTCCCTTCCCAAGAAAACTTCAAAGTGGGAACTAGATTTTTTGGCTAAGCCCCATCCTTTCACGCGACCACGACGGTGACCACTCATCAACCAAGATGACTTTTAGTGACTTCTCATTTCAGATTTTCTAATGCAAGTCACCTCGACTCTCCCAAATCGCGATATACAAAGTGGGGCCTAGTGACGTGCTAGCTCCTCCCTTAACCTTCGCTTACGTGACCATGGTTATGACCACAGGCCTAACTTCTGAGCGCTTCATGACTTCATGCATCAGATATTCTGTTGTGATTTGCCTCGATTCTCCTAACTCTCAAAATATGAAGTGGTGACTAGAAACATTATCTCCTTCCCTTCTCTTCCACTGATCTGACCACTGGTTGTGACCATATGCCAACCAAAAAGGTGCTTTGTGTTTTGCGAACTCGTGAACTTTTTCGTTCCTAATCAATGGTCCACGATTCTTAGTGATTCGATGGCCCAAATCTCTTCTTCTCACTTCAATATTTCATGACTCATGATGTCGAAGGTTGGCTCACCCCCCTTATTCTGATTCTTGAACTTGTGCTTGCATCAGATCAACAGTCCATGACATTCCTCGATCCAACGGTCCACATCTCCTTTTCGCAAATCAGGATTTCACGTTTCGCAATGTCGAAAGTTGGCTCACCTCCCTTCTTCTGATTCCTGAAATTGCACTTGCATGAGATCAACGGTCCATATCTCTCTGTGATCCAATGGTCTAGATCTCCTCTTCGCATTTCGCAATGTTAGAATTTGGATCACCTCCTTTCTTTTGTTTCCCAATTTTTGAATTCGCGCTTTCGTCACTAGCTCCATTCTCGATATGACCTTGGGCGATGATCTCATGTGACCATGTGATTGCAAGCGCATCCAAAGGTGGTTTGAAATCAAACTTATTTTCACCCCGCAATTTACCTCGATCCTCCATGTGTCCTTTCTCCAAAACCATGGTTTCAATTGTGGCCCACCCTTAACTTATTAAATTTCACGCACCTTCAATCCATGCAATGCGACTGGACCATCGATCTCACAATCTTGATGTTTCTCCTAAAATAATGGTCCAGATCTATCCTCTCAAGTATCTAACCTTCCTAAATCAATGGTTGTGATTTATCTGTGATGCAACTTTTCCTTGGATTAAATCCAATGGCTCTCCATCTTTTCTTATCCTATCCTTCCACTTAAAAGTTATTCAATGATCAGTGTCTCTCTTCCTCCTGAGTTTCTAATCTCTCTGACTTAGAAGGTTTTCTAAGTGTTCAAGGATCTCAACCTTTGATCCTCCTGTGAGTCTGTCTCTTGGACCTCGTCTACGTTTCTGAGAATTTTATCTCTCCTAAGCTTTGGAAATGAAGTTAACCTCGGCCCTGATGCACACTTGCGCTCTACATGCAACTCTGTGCTATTCCTCTTGAGATTGTATACAACAATTCTCAATGCTATCATCGTTGCTTTCCTATTTTACATCATTGTTGCTTTCATGTTTTCCATCATTGCTGCAAATATGCCGTCCTCGTTGTTGTTCTTTCCATAAATGACAAGCACACTCTGCCTGTAAACATGCCATTGTTGATGCTATTATTTCCTGTAAACATACCATCGTTATTGTTATTCTTGTCATCAATGACAAGCACACTCTGTCTGTAAACATGCCAACAATATCCCCCTTTGGCATTGATGGCAACCCTAAAAGACTGCATTTTTCTACTTAGACCTCCAACTGTAGCATCCATACTACACCTTTTCTCCCCCTTTGACATCAATGTCAAAGAAAACATGCTCCCCCTGCGTTGTTTCAGTACTTTTCGGAGGTATCAGATATTCAACCAACCCAAACTCCCCATGACAAGATGGACTCTCTTAGGTGAGATAAGAGATGACACCCATCTTCTGACAAAGATATTCAAATAGTTTCTTGGCTAGGAGTTTAGTAAATATATCAGCTATCTATTCTGTGGAAGGAATATAATTCAGCTGAACAAATCTGTTTGTAACCTGCTCATTCAATTTATTCTTAAAGACCCATTTGGGACCTATGACATTTTTACCTTTAGGTCTAGGAACCATCTCCCAGGTATTTTTTTTCTCAATCTGGTCAAGTTCATTATTCATGGATTTAACCTAATGGTCATATTCACTAGCTGCATTAAAGTCTTTAGGTTCAAGCAAAGACAAAAAGGCAATCTGAGATTGTTCTGAGACATTAATCAATTTCCTTCTTGTCTAAACTCCTTTATTCATATCACCAATTCTCTGATTTTTGGGATGATTCTTTCTAACAATTCTGAGAGTTTGTTTTGTTTATGTCTGCTTATTTGAGTTTGCCAGAGTATTTGTATCTTCATTTGACTCAGATTCTTTGTAATGTTCCCAAGACAATATGCAAGGAACATCACAGTTTTGGGTGTCTCTTTTAACTTTTACTGGTTGTGGTATTTCGTCAAACACTTTGTTGATTTACTTGTTTACGTGTGTTTACTTGCAGGACAACCTCTTGATTTCGGCCTTAGGTTTTAGTTGATTATTTAGATGTGTTTTGTAGCAATAAACAAGGATATATAATCATGGAACATACCTCAACCATATGCAATATGATAGACAAGCCAAAACATCTCAAATTTGATTTTAGTCATGAATATAAGAACCTGCTACAATGAAGATGTCAATCTGGAAAACTCAACAGATGGATCCAATAATATAATAGGAGATGCATACAAAATGATCCAATAGAAGATACTAGAAGCCTCCCAAGGATGGATACACAATTAATATTGAATACAAGTATATATGGGTCGTAAGACTGCTAAACCCCCAAACTAGAAGGTGCCACACTCTGTTGGAATGTTGAATCTCCTCAATAATTCGGCCCTGCTACCAAATATGCCCAATCACTCCAATGAATATGCCAAGCAGTATATCGGGTGATGGAAAGAACAACCCTAGTGCACAACTAGGCAAAGCACTTGCTAGACCCTTGGATCTAGCTACCCTCCAAGTAATGTTGTGCCCTCCTCTTAGGGAAATTGTCCCACTCTCAATGCCAATCAATTCTCCATAAGAATACCTCTGAAAACCTCCAATAATGGCGCTATGGCACCTGCAAGGAAAACCCAATACCTGGAATTCCCAAAACCTCTTCTCCTCGGCTAGTTCGAATCCTCCCTCAATGGATAGTGTGTCCCTCTTGCTGGAAACCCTCAACTGGTGTGCCCTCTCTCTATCTACGCATGTAAATGATATAGAATCCTCCTGCAATTGAGTAGATATGGAACTAGAATGGTGTGGGAGAGTATTTCATCTTTGAGACCAAGCTTGGGACAATATAGGTGGAATCTTTCACCACTGAATCATCCTCTAGGGTTTTTTAAGTCAAAACCCCCAAGAGATGGGCCCTTTAGCTAAAATCCAGATATCAAAATGATCGACATACATGAATGAATCAGTAGAGGCCCTTGCCTTTCCTTTATACTTCCTACTCACCTCCTCCCTCCAAGTGACTTTCATTTTATTAATATTTATATAATTAATTAAATCACTTTAATTAATTAATTAACCTTTTTACCTATGAAAAGCATTGTATCTCTCCTTGTGGCTTCCTTGGCCACTGAAAGTCACTTCTCAGCATCCCATCTTGTATTTTTTCTCCTCCTGATTCCAATGGTCTATTACACTAAGAGGTTCCTCCAAGTAGTGTGCCCAAAATGACCTCTTTAGTGAATTTAATTAACTTATAGCTCAAAATACTCAAAATCATGGAAATCATCATAATGCAATGAAACCAAAGCCAACCTATGCGAAATGGATCATAATGGTGAAATGGGATGAACGATGCAAGACAAACCCCAAAATTCCTCTCAATAATCCATGTACTTGCTATAACATCCATATGGCTACTCTGGTCATCATAAACCTCTGCAATGTGATGATGTCCCAAAGTGGGGACATTATAGTGTTCCCCTTCTGATTCTTGGACCTGTTTATCTTTAGTGTCAATTGTGTACTCTGTAGTAGACTCAATATTTATCACCTCTCTTACTAGGACTCCTTCATCAACCTTTAAATCAATCCAATCAACTAATTTATGCAATCTTTTATTAAAGCATCTATATCATTTACTATTGGTAGCATATCCTAAGAAGATGACTTCATCATCCCTGTCATCATACTTGCCAAGGCTTTCATTATTATACTTTATGTATCACTTACTCCCAAAGACTTTGAAGTGTTTTATTGAAGCAGGTCTTCCACACCATAGTTCATAAGGTGTCTTGTCACTATGTGGTCTGAGGTGGGCTTTGTTAAGAATATGGATTGTTGTGTGTATTGATTCTACCCAGTAAGTTTGACCAATGTTCTTCTCATTCCTCATTGACCTGGTCACTTGTTGAAATATTATGTTTTTCCTCTCAACTACTCCATTTTGTTGTGAAGTTCCTAGGATTGTGTATTCTCTCTTGATCCTATGTTTATCATAGAATTCCTTGAAATCACTTGACATAAATTCTCCTCCTCTTTCTGATCTTACTGCCTTTAACCTGTTGCATGTTTGATTCTCAGCTAAAGCCTTGAATATTTTAAATTTCTCAAATGCTTCAGATTTTTCTTTGAGAAAAGAAACCTAAGTGAGTATGGAGTAATCATCAATGATCAGCATAAAGTAGTTTCCCTTCCCTATGCATTCCTATCTTGATGGTCCACATAAATCCATATGAACTAATTGGAGTCGTTTCTATGTTGAAGTAGAGCTCTTGGATTTAAACTGTGTCCTGGTTAGCTTTCCTACTTGGTAGGGTTTACACACATAATCTTGTGGCTTTGATATTCTTGGAAGATATTTTACTACCTCAAGATTTTTTAGCGTGATTAAGTGGTCAAAGTTTAGATTTCCAAGTCTCTTATGCCATAACCATCTTTCATCATGTTTTCTTAGATGACACTCTTCTCTATATTATTTCATCACATATACATTATTATGTATCCTTATGCCTTTAGCCACAACTTGTCCTGAGTTTACATAATTTATCTTACAATCTTTGGAAGTGAACACCACTTCACATCCTCTGTCACACATTTGAGTTACATTGAGAAAATTATGTTTCAGCCCATCTACAAGTAGAACATCCTAGGATTTTCTTTTACCATTACTCAAACTCACCATCCCTTTACCCTTGATTTTACCTATTTCATCATTTCCAAAGGTTACATTTCATGTTTTTCTTTTACTTATAGACAGAAAATTATCTTTGTCTCCAGTAATGTGCTTGGAACATCCATTGTCTATATACCAGGTGTCTTTTTGTTTTTGAGCTGAAAGTACTAGAACACATTTTTCACTATCTTTCTTTTTCCATATGCTAGCATTTGTAGCTAAGGGTTTTATCCTTGGATCTTCCTTGTAGTTCTTCAGATGGCAGTTTACAGCTTTGTGGCCGAAGTTATGACAGTTATAACATTTGAGCTCATTGTTAAATAGGTCAAAGTGATTGGTGCTACATTGTCTACTCATTGTCTTCTTAGTTCTATGTTGCAAAGATTGTTTATTTCTTGACCTCCTCAGTTGCATGTCTCTAAACTTAATTTGACAATTTGCAATCTTATGACCAAAATTAGAGTAGTAAAAATAGTAACCATGGAAGAAATTTTGGTACCTGAAGGATGGCCTTTTTGGAATTTGTTGCTCCATCTTCTGATATCTTTGTTTTCTATCAGGGATCATCTTGTCTTTATTATCTTTTGGTGGCATAGTACTAACATGGTCTAATTGTCTACTGACTTGGAACTTGATCATCTTTACTGGCTCTTTTCTTTCTAGTTGTTTTCTGCTTGAACCACTTACTTAACCTAAACCAGTCTTCAACAAAGGAGATGTTTGTTAGCTCAGAATGTCATTTAGTTCTGTTGAGGCTTTAATGCTTGGAAGATTTTGGAGATACAATGCTTTAAAATTATCCATCTCTTTTCTGGTTTTTACTACCTCTTCTTCCAAGGCTTCACATCTTTCCTTCTTCTCTGATAACTGTTGTTTTAGAATGTCCTCTATTTTCTTTTCCTCTTCTAATTCCACTTTTAGCAAGGCAAAGTCTTCATCAGGTTTTTTGTTGTCTTTCTCGAATTGTATCAACAATTGTTTTTGTTTTTTCTTCTTAGATTTGAGTCTGTCAATTTCTTCTAGGGCATTGATCATTTCTCCTTCCAAGTCAACCACAGTTTATTCATCATTAGCATCACTTCCTTTGATTTTATTATCATAATATTCTTTGGCCATAAGCATAAAGTCATTAACATTATCTTCACAAGAAGAGTAACTATCTTTGTCTCCTAAAGAGTCATCATTGTTTACACATAAACGCTTCTTTTTACCAAATCTCTTGGATTTGTACTTCTCTTCACCTTCATAGTTATGGTCCTTCTTCTTGTGTGGACACTTAGATGCAAAGGGACATATATTTCCACAGTTAAAACATTTGAAGGGAAAATTGCCTTGGTACATGCCTGATCCTTTCTTTAGTCTTCTCACAAAATTTTCTTCAATTTCATCAGGCTCAGAATCCTCATTCTTATCTACTTTAAATGTTTCTTCTCTAGAGGTGTTTTTATCTTTAACTATCTTCATTTCATATGCAGTCAACGTTCCTAGAAGTTGATCAAAAGGTAGATCTTTTAGATCATTAATTTATTCTATAGCATAGACCTTTGGGTTGAACCTATCTGATAGAGATCTCAAAATTTTATGAACTATAAAGGCTTCCTCAAAATTTTCACCAAGTCCTTTCATTACATTTACTAGTTCTTCAACTCTCATAAAGTACTTCCCAACAGTTTCATCCTCATTCATCTTTAGCTTTTCAAGCTGTACTCTGTAGGTTTGAAGCTTGGCATCCTTTACCTTGTCATTGCCTTCATAACTGCTAATGAGTTTGTCCTACATTTATTTGGCATATTCTAAGTGCATAAA
This sequence comes from Picea engelmannii, assembly GCA_009831015.1. Lineage (NCBI taxonomy): Eukaryota > Viridiplantae > Streptophyta > Pinopsida > Pinales > Pinaceae > Picea > Picea engelmannii. The sequence goes on from ML780334.1 coordinate 129,056, forward strand.
TTTTACAAATTTTTCTTCTGCAAGCCCACTCAGAATAGCATCCATAGCCTTAGTGTTGAAGCTGAATTCTAGCTTGTCATCCTTAGAATCTAGTAAAATCAGCTTTACATAACCAATCTCTACCACATCCTAGACATATGCACCTAAAGCCATTATGTAGGTTCTCATCCTAACTTTCCAGAAGGAAAATTTTGTTCCATTGAATAGGGGGGCCTTAGTGGTTGAACTTCCTTCATGGCTAGTCATGTTTAAGCTCTAGGATATACCCTTAGATAAAAGGAACCAGCTTTGATACCAATTGTTGGACAACTGAGAGAGGGGGGGGTGAATCAGTTTTTGTTTTGCCTAAACAATTATGCACATTTTAAACTCATTACCAAACACTCAATGATGATCACAATAATTCAAGAAAGTAAGAAATAGAGTATTCAATATCAATCACACACATAAAATACAAAGAGACATATATTCTTGAGGAAACCCATAAAGGGAGAAAACCTCTTCTTCTTGATATGATAAGTAGTCTTTATTTTCTGTACATTATCATTCTTATGAGCTCCAACTCCTTTTGAGGCTACCACCTCTGTTTTACAAATAGAAACTTTTTAAGAGCACCAACTCTCTTTTTTCTCTAGAACCCACTAAAAGGAAGCACAAAATCCATTTATGTTCCAGCACCAACTGGATGGAAGCACAACTTCTAGTCACACTTGCACCAACCTGTAAAAGATGCAACCTGCTTAGAGAACCAACTCTCTAGTTTCTCTAGCATCGACTAGAAGGAAGCACCAACTCCCACTGGATGGAAGCATCAACTTCCAGTCACACAGGCACCAACTTGTATAACATATAAAAATAGTTCTCCCTTGCACCACCCTACCACCCTAGTTTTTTTAGCTACAACCAGATGGAAGCTACAACTCCCTGTGTTCAAGCACCCACTTGAAACTCTGAGGACAACAGTCCTCCCTAGCACCACCCTACCACCTTGATTATAAATATTTTCTTGAATAATTTATACAGTGATACATTATATAACAATGGCTTACCAGTCTCATCATTTTTCTGCTACACTACTCTGCTCTGCCTGCATCAGTGTCTTTCTACTCACATCTTCTTGAGATTTTTGTTCTTCTTCTCTGTCTCTGCATGCGAACCTCGGCTTTCTCTTCTTCTCTCAGATATGAATTTATGTTCTATATATTTCTTCTACACTTTATTCTCTATGAACCCTTGCCATTCTATGTGTGATGCCTCTTTCATGCACTTCAGCTCCTACGCACAAATGCTCGGGTCCATTCTATGCACATGAAAAAAAAATGAAAAATCCAGTCCTCTTTTCTGTTCTACGTCTTTTTTTCACGCCAAGTCCTGTGCCAGATCATCCACACAACTCTTTATATTCCCTAGTGATTATGCTCAGTCTATTTTTCATCAGTTGTCATTATGTTGAGATTGTTCATCATCAATGGTCATTATCCTGAGATTCTTTGGCTTCTCTGGTAGTTACAGTCTTCGACACTTTTCCATCTGTCAATTGTCTCTATGATGAGTCTTCATTCCACTGGTAGTTACCTCAAGACTCTTCATATCCTCAGCAATCACCCTGAAGCTCTTCAAATTATTTGGTAGATACAATCACTCTGTTCTGGCAGTTATAGAGAGAACCTCACCCACTTTCCTTTCTGACTCCTCTTATTTATGTTTTTCTTTGTTTCCTACATCACTCGATGAAAATGAACTTTCTAGAGGAGTCAAGCCCTTAGGAATTTTGTTATCTTCCATTGATATGATTTCCTTATGCTTATAAGGTTAGTTTTGAATGAAATCACATATGCTCTCATCACTAGGGAAGACCTGACATGACTCTATATTGTTCGGGATATGCAGACGATACAAAAATTGAAAATTGCAATCAGTTCTTTGTGGCAGAAGTTGTTGAGTAGGAGAGGCTACAAAAACAGCTAACCTATCATCCATTGAGTTCAATTCCCTTTTAACATAAGTGATGTTGAAAGATAGAAATTTCAAAATATGTGCCCAAACAGTTTGGGTGTAATGTTTCATTAACTTGTTTCTAGGAGAATATATCTTAAGTACAAGGTTTACAACAACTTCAGAATCCCCAAAGACTGTAAGGTGACCACAACCCAAATTATTGGCATTTTCAATGCCTAGCAGTAACGCTTCAAATTCAGTGACATTGTTTGTGCAAGAAAACTCTAACCTATAGGAAAAGTTATGAATTTTACCGACAGGAGAGTACAAGATAATACCATCTTCGTTTCCTTCATTCGAGAATGAACCATCAAAGTGCATATGCCACATCCCATCCTCTATGTCAATTTGTTCCAAGGGAGTGTTTTCCTCATCAGCAAATATGGAGTACACTCCTAGGTCCTCTTCGATATAATTCACATTAGGTTGTGGAATTATTTCTATGTAAGGTGAAATTCTCCCCTCTCTTAAGACTATGATGTTTTTATCATTCTGAGGAACGGAAAAGTGTATTCCCTCGAGTGAGAGGTATCCATCTGTCAAATCTTGCTAATATATTCCTAAGATGATCAAGTAATTACTCACTGGCATATATATTACCTGAATATTAAGGGTTGTCCTCATTTCAGGGTGCGCGCACAAAACCAAGGTCATGTCCTTGATTTCACCTATGTTAATTTGTTGTAAACTAATATAAGAGAGAATGCTTATGGTTTTTTCATTTGTACAAGACAAGCCTAACTCTTCCATAATAATTTTCGACATTACACTTGGGCCCAAACCACCGTCAATGAGAAAACAATTGACAATCTTGTCCATAATATTTACAGAAATATAAAACAGGGGGTTTTTTACAGGGTGCCTAAATTTATGTACACCTACTTTATTTACATTTGAATCCTCTTTGTCTACCTCTTAAGATAGGTTCGATATAGTGGAAGATTTTCCTTCCATAAAAAAATTTAGATGCTTTTGTTGCTCAAGGACGACAACCATGTCTAGGAGGGTAGAATTTTCTTTTATATTAGCCAATTGATAAAGAATGTTGTATTTGGAAGAGGGAAGAGGGGAGGTAGTTACTTGACTGGCAGGAGCTTTAGAAACCTAAACAATAACAGTTGGTGAAGATGATCTTGGACTTGAAGAAGTCTGAGGAGGATCATATTTACCTTCTGGAGCATAAGATTTATTCCTAGTATTTATTATCATAACATCCTCTCGCTCTGTAAATTCTAGGACAACAATGGTAATTTCAGGTATTTTCCAAATATTTTATCTCTGGCACTCTTCTTTACCTCACATGTACTTTCCTCATGGTGTTCCTCGCAAAACTTACACCAACTACGAGGCATGATAGCTTTAGGTTGAAAGTTATTTTCATTAAGATTATTTAAGGGTGGTGAATAAGAGGATGAGGCCCCAGGGGTAAGAGAGGGGGAATTTCCTTTCCTGTCATACGCTATCATTCGATTATTCATGTCTTGTACAAGTTGTAAGAGGGCGAACATATCCATCTGTTTCATTAAGTATCCCTTAGGAAGACCTATTATTTTGAGTTGTTCTTCATACTCTAAACAAGTATGCAGAGAGGAACCAAGGTTATCAATGGACTTTTCTTCAATCCTATGATGGTAAGGGGAAGGTAAAGCATTATAATAATTCATAAAGGTGGCTTGGTTCCGAGGGTGAATGAGTTTAGTAATTTGGTTATATAATTTAGTGAAATGTAAATTGAAAGACTTGATAGATTCACTATCTTTGTAAGCAATGTTATTATATTCCCATAAATGATTAGTTGGGCTCTTAGGCTTCCCATAGGTAGACTCAAACCAATATACTAACTCCTCCCAAGTAGAAATAATCTTAGGAGGAAGGTCAAAGTAATCATTCGTTGCCTTCCCTTCAAGGGAATTTACAAATAAGTGTATACAAGTGTCGTTATCATTGGCTCCTGTGTTATGGAATGCATTAGAAAATTACACCAAGTGTTCATTAGTAGTGACCATGTTATTCCAAGAAAAATTAGGGAGATTCTCTTTGAATTTGGGAAGAGAATGAGTGGCAGGTGCTAAATTTAGTGGAGAGGAAACATGCCACAAAGTAGTAGTAGCATCTTCCTCAAATTGTAAGAGACCGTACATTTTAATGACCTTGGTAGGGTTTGTAGTTGATTGGACCAGGATTTGATGGATATACAAACTGTCAATCACTGATGAAGCTAAAGGTTGATATGAAGAAGCACCTCCAGTTCTACCAGAACCACCGAAGCCACCACTATTCGCCATTTTGTGAACGATAGGTAAGGGAGAGAAAGATGAATTGGATGAATCAGACAAAGTTCTCCTTAGAGTACTTTGTTGAGATGATAAAACAATGTTTCTTCTTCCTATTTCAGGAATATGATTAATCTCAGGTGATAAACCTCTTCTTCTCCTAGATATACAAGGGTTTAAGGACATGAAAAGAAGAACCAAAATGTAGGAAAAAGAAATCTATGGTTGATTCCCAGGTTGTCTTTGCCTTACTTCCCAACGTTATTGGACACTTATATCTTGCTCAATTGTTGCCCATGAGAGTTCAATCTCAACCCGGGTGTTAGCGGTCTCTAAGATAGTATTAAACAAGTTTAAAGCAATGTTGGTCTGATCATTAAGATTGGGTTCAATATTGGGTTGTCTTGCAACAGGTACAGTCAGAAAGAAAAGAAACAGTCAAATAATCCATCATAAATATAAATATATTCAATGAAATTCAAGCATATAATCCACCAGAGAGATATTGAAGATCTCCCAAGTATGGTCACCAAATAAATGTTGAGGAAAACATATGAAATTATCTTACTCAAGAATTTTCGGATCTTGCTTGACTAAGGAAAGATAGTGAGGACGGTTACCCTATGTTTACATCCTCAAAAAGTGTTTCCCAATACACAAGTATTAATTACAAGGGGTTAGGATGATTTTTTGAATAAAAGATTGTTGCAAAAATATAGCATTTTTATACAATTTTCTGAATATATCATATTGTAAAAGAAAATGTGGATATCAAAAGAAAAAATACCAAGTCACATATAAACACAGATGAGATGGAATATAAATCGCTTTATTTAATTCCAAGAAATCAAAAGAATTGTTCTCTTTACAAAATCCATGTGGGGGGMATGGACCAAGGTCAAACTTAGATATCCCCGATGAAAACCATACAAAAGGACTCTGACAAGAAGTAAAAATTGAACTTTAAAATCTGAATCAGCTTGCCACAGACTGTTKCCCACTTGACTCTGCACAATATCATGTATCAGTCATGAAATTTAATTCATAAACAGACAAGTCTACACAGAATATGAAAGATAGATCAACACCTCTGAAAACAAGTGTCTAGATGATGTAATTCAACTTTGAACCTTGTTGTCTACAATATGAACTTGCTGTCATAAAAGAGAATTAGGCCTTTGATGAATTGAAGAATGAATGAAAACTGAACTCTCTCAATAAAACTCAAGAGAAAACCTTAGTATGTTTTCTCCTTCTATTCTCCTCTTGGTCTTCCTTCTCATTTGGATTTTATGCATTCCAAATTAGTTGAAGTAGTTCAACCACTTCATTTAGTTAAGTTAACTAAAACCCAAAGAACTTTTAGTTTAGGGGAATAATTAATAATAACAATAATCATAAAGGTCTTTTAATAAATAATAACTAGTAGGTGGGACCCCTTGTGACTCCCTTTAATTTCTTTAACAAAAATAAACATAACTATACAATAAATTAGACACATCCCTCCTTGTGGCTCCCATAATCATTTCCATAATTTGAAAATTAAATATCAATGATATTTCAAATCATATCCAAACATATAATATCCAAATATCCAAAAATAGTATGTTGTCCAAAACCTTTAACAGTCCATTGTCCTCAATAAAACAATAATAAATTATAACAAAAAACTGTATTTTCCACTTTGAGAGGTAAGTTTTCCTTTGTTGTTGTTATCCCCTTTTGATTTCTTTGAATTAGCCTTAGTCTGTGTAGAGCCTTGAGGCTTGATCTCACTCATGACATGAGAACAATCATATTTCAAGTGCACGTGGGATGAAACCAATTTGGTTGAATCAATTGAAGGAGAGGAGGGGGTAGAAACAACTTTTCCTTTATCATGCATATGGTGGGCTTCGGTTTTGAGTCTTTTGCTTGTGTGGAAGGATTGTACATGTGAGTGTGTAGGGGAAATCTATACATTTGGGTTAACAATTGGAGGAGGAGTAGGTAAATACAAATTTGGCCAGCCACGATGGTGGGAGACTGCTGGGTGAAGTATCTCCTACCATATGTCGTTCTCTGGACTTTAGGTTGTAGATAAACATGGGGGGGTATAGGGATACCAGGGACATGTTGGGGATGGAAAGGAGGCCTCTCCAGTCTAGGTTGGAATACCCCTTGTCCAATCCAATTGAAAAACCCATCTTGGAAAATATGGTTTAACTCTTGAGGATCTGCATCGAAATGTATTAAGAATCTAGGCCTTCTAGGCCCTCTGTTCCAATTCCCTTTGCCCCTATTATTTCAACCATGACTTCCTCTGTTGAAGAAGCTCATCTTGTATGCAGCAATTATTAGCAACTATCCTCTTAAATAGACCATACATGACATTCTCTTACTATGAAACAAAGTTTGGCACAACAATCACATCAGACCCATGCAATCCAATCCATAAAATTCATTTAATAATTGTCAATGAGAAGAGGGTGAATTAGGGTCCAGGGATATCTAAGGGGATTGTATTCAGCGAAAAAGTGAGAAAATCAAATGGAGTAAGAACATGATTACTGCTTTACAATTCATTAAACATTTGACTGTGCAACAATAACCAAAATATATCAACTGTCATCTATCTTTGTGTTATCTCTTAATCGTTGAAATAAAAAGCTTTAATTCAATTTTAAAGAACATGGCGTGCAAAATAAATCTAGGATCGTGAGGAGATTTGTAATGAGATAAAAAGTGAGAAAATGACAGGGAATTAAATGGATACTGTTCATAAAATAAATTAAATAAATCAACAATCATAACTCTGTTCAAAATTAATCCAAAAATCATCCACTTCCAAGACCAAACATTCATTGTTCCTCAATTGTATACAAAACTACTTGTCGTATCAGTAATTAAATTTCCCAGAATTCCTTCATTTATAACAGTCTGTGCATTTATAACTTATGAAGAACCTTCCCATTCAAAAGTATTGTATATACTAACACTGGTCTCTTCCTCTTTTTTTTAAATCAAAACATGCACAACAATTCTTGGTATATTATGCTCAACATTCATCCTTGATAATCAATGATACACCATGATAAACAATCAACAGTCACTATCCTCTAATCAACAATCGGGACCGATTTAGTATACACAAGTGCCTTCGTTCATAGACAGACTTAAAAGCATACGCGAGGGACCAATTATAACACAAGGTCTTTCAACAATGTAATCGATACAATCTTGAATCGACCACAACAGCCAACTTAAACCAAAATGGAACCCTAGGATTTCTTTATGTGTGCATCGATCATGTAAACTTATTTTAAAAACAAACGATAGTCTGCACGATGATTCCAATATAACCATATCCTATATGAAGCGAACAGAATTAGATTGACACACATGAATCTCTTTTTACCTTGCCATAACCCTGATTGATCTTAGTAAAAGTCACACATGTTTCTTTTTATGCAATCAAGACCATGTTGGATAAAACACAGTGATCGAAACCATAAAAAAAGAGAAAGACAGCTCTCGATTGTATGCAACTACTCATTTTCTTTCTTAATTGTTCAAACAATTCATCGCAGAAAGACTAGACAGAGACTTGACCAAGAGGATGGATTTATAAACGAGAGAGCATGTGTCTTTAAAATTCCACAGTCATTAAATTGATAACCCAATACTTGACAAACCCTAGAAGGTGCCTGGGGAGGTATAGACAAGTCAGATTCCAAGTTGGGCTCTTTAAAATTAAATGCAGAGAGGCAACGAAACCTGATTTCCCTTTTAAAACACATATAGATAGTGGCATTCCAAGTCCTCATATCCATTTCCATAAATTAATCAACCACAGACCACAATGTAATCTTGAAACGAAAAGAAGTGAGCCATGCTTCCTTTTAAAAATAACACAGTCCTTCGACTTATTACTCCAAGCCCTTGACATAACCCTAAGAGAATGCCTAAGTGGAGAATAAAACAAATCGAGCTAACCAATACAGACACACATCGATGTCATTAACACTTTTTGCAGAGAGGATTAATTTACACAGTTGTGGGTACTTGAAAAATACAGAGAAATAATGTTTCTTTCCAACACCCGAAAAGACGAACGACTTTTGAAAATAATTGACAGTGAGGCCACATACAATCATCATTATAGCGGAGATTATAGGATTGGTGTGTGGAATCCCTTCGCATATCATATCCATTAAATACACATGCCTGCATTAATATTCGAGCGACCAAGACTAGACTTTTGGAAATCTTTCAGCAAAAGGACAGTAAGGAACGAGCTCTTAACAATAGTTCGAGGTTAGATAAAAGAAGCACACCACTAGCATACAATCACTTTGTAACTGGATAAATACTACGATAAGGACTGAGAGTTGATAGCCATTGAAATACAACCGGTGGTAAAATCCTTCAACCATAAAACATAGAGATTCACGGCACCATTGTCACCATTATTTCATAGAGACCCATCATAAAAACCACATTGGTCGAGCAAACAACCAATGCACAAACTTTATAAAAATAATACCCATTTTTTTATTACAATTACCAAAATTTTACAATCGTCGCAGAAATCCATAACACCATATATACACACAATCGAAAAGCTCAAGAAATCACATAATCCATGCATCACTGAGCCACCATTTGATTCATAAAACAGAGAGTCCATCATGGATGGAAGTTTCAGATCCATACCTGTGAGAAAATTGTTTCAATGGTGAACCGGTCGAGTTTTCCCTTGCTAATCCTAGAAACGCGGAGCTTCACAACCAAGAGAGAAATAATGCAACAATGCAACAAAGCTAGGGTGACGGACGATAGGGAAGGTTTGGAGTGACATGCAGTAAATGCACGTCGCTTCCTCACCTGGCCCCATTCAATTCCATGTACGAGACAACCCAATAAACATAACATCCACCATTAAATCAACCATATAATCGATGCATAATCAATGCCAATCCATCGTAAGATCTTATACCATATATTTTGCATAGTGTGCCACCCGAGATATCCCATATCTCTATGTTAACCTTTGCCATAACTCCACACCATAATCACATCAACATTTCTATATGTGCCTCCATTCGAATTTAATAAAATTTGCATAGTCCTTTAACCAAACAAATAGCATAATAGCTAGGACTAACACTTGTACCCATTAATTATTTCATTCGAAGTTTGCATGTAGTCTTTTATTATAGCTCAAGGGTTAATACATAGTTTCTTTATTTTTTTTTAACTCTAGAACCTTTTCATAGTTTTTTTCTTTGTTTTGATCATGCTACCATTTAATTATTTGTTTCATATATGTGGATAAGTAATCAATATATGAATTAGTGACAAGGTTATAGCATAGCACCTATAACAATATGATCCTCATACCCATGAAACGATTATGTGTCGCAAGTGATTACCAACATCATTCAACAACAATGCATTAACCACTCATTATCATGCCAAATGAAACCAAGACTACATCATCAAAAATGTAGGACTGTGTAGGCATCATCATAAATATAGCAACAAAATATGTGTGATATGTTTATCCTTGCACCTCTAGTCTACAAGGGGGTCCCACCTACTAGTATTATAGTATTATCATAATTAAATAATAACGCTTTTAGCAATCCTTTGTGGGCAGAATTCATCATTGTGATTTTAATCTTTAACTCCCACGACTTGGTTCTTCTATCTAGGAATGTCCATGACTCATTTAATATGCCTACAACAAAACCCTATCATGCAAGAGACTCCACAAATTTCTTCTTTGTTTCGCATGATCTGAGTGTGAATCCTAGCGACAAGAGAGACCCACATATGTTTCATGTGTTGGATACCATACAGAAAACCTAACCCTAATTTCTAAGTGTATCAAATGCATAGTGTTACATCTGAACATTCCACACCTTAAACTAGTCTTAGGATGCCTCGAGGAATCCTACTTGTTGTTAGGGCATTTCAATATCTTCCCCTTTGGTCAGTTACTACCTCTGTTTGATTTTCCTCATTGGGTCATGTTCCAGGCATTGCAATGAGATTCACTTTGATAGCTAGTGCATATTCTCTCTTACCCGCACGTCCCACATATGCTTTGGAAATTGAACCTTGTGCTAGCCATGTAATAATGCTTCTCATCAAGGAATTTAAGGGGTGGACTTACAACTAGTGGAGAGAACACAACTTGAAGGCATTGCATTCAAAAACATTGTTAAATAGAATGTGGGAGATAAGTTGAGGAATGGTAAGGAAGCATATTCCCTTTAATACAATGGAATGATGCTTGGGATATGAGTAATAACAAATGCATTTTTAATGCCACCCTGTTTATTACTATTGGTGAGAGTTGCATCACTATTATCTATTAGTGTAAGTAAGGATACTAGATGTGGATACCAACAAGTGAGAAATTATCCCTACAATCAAACCTTGTACTTTCTTCCTTCAAAGCTATTGATAATTGTGTGGGCCGAGAGGAGGAAAAACCCAGTGTGAAGTTTCCATGTCTAATGACAATTGTGTCAAACCATTAGCATGAAGTTCAAATTCAATATGAAGAAACATTCCATTTGTATCTCATTCAAGAGTAATGGGGGATCTCATTCCATGTCCATTCACACTGAAGAATGATAATGAAGGCCACACTAAGTTCTCGAGGAAAGAGTGTTGCAGAGCTTGGATTATTTTTATTGGCATAATTATCATTGTCATTACTATCTAATTGATTTTGCAGGCCAAATTGAGTGAATACCTTCCTCATCATGACAAGAAGAAACGTCGTTGTGCATGGAAGAGAAAAAAATCTCGGTATCCTCCAGAAGATAGAGAATTATATGCAAATCTTAGAGATAAAACTGAGATAGAAACAAGAAAGATATTTCTGCATAGGTTATGTTGGTGAAGTGAGTGGGATATAATCCACTCGATTATAAAAAATAGATAGAGGCAGTAAAAAACAAATTTCAAGAAGGAACAACATGTAGGTTGAGATGAACCCATGCTTCCTCTTGGATTATCAGGACCTATGTGGAAATCGACAAAGTCAGTGGGGTAGAAATGTCGAGTAGAACAACTAGCAGAATTGATAGGTTGATAGGTTATTAACTTGTTATGCATTGATAGGTTATGGGAAAATTACAAAGGGCTCAAGGGAACCTCCTATTAAAATAACTCCTTTGGCGTAATTAATGGAATGAAAGAAGATGCCTGGGATTGTGATTTAGAGGGTAAGAAATTAATTTATCAAGTTAACTATCCAAGTTTAAACTGAGTTGAATATAAAAATTTTGAATGATGTTGTTTGTCATTTCTTAAAATGGGTGTATTTATTATATAAAGAAAATTAAATTAAATATTTTTCAAAATAGCATTTTTATAACATAATTAAAATATTAAAGTTATGATTTTTACAAGTTAAAATTTTTAAAACTAAAATTTATGAAATTGGGTAAAGTTATGTTTTGTATTATTAAGGATTAGACATGTTAAATTTAAATAACATAAAATAATTTAGAATTTTTTTCAAATGGGATTAACTTTTCAAGTATGTGTGATATTTTGATGCTTTGTTAGTTGGGTCTCAAGATCAAGTAAATTTGGTGCAACTCCTGAAAGGTTATCATGTACTTCCTCTGCAAGAGGGTGAGGTTTATGAGAATATCGTGCAACAATTTTTTTACCTCTATCAACTTAACAATATTTACTTCTACTGAAAGGTCTAGGTTATCTAATTCTTCTCAAGATTGAGATTGATTGTTACTTCCAATTTCTCTATCTGGGGGATGAACTAAATTTCAAGCTCAAGTTCACTTTCATTTTCCATGTTGAATTTATACATCTTTCCAAACCATGCTCTAAACATTTAAATGTTGTATTTATTGGCTAGGTTAAGCAATGTTTCCAACTTTATCTCCAACAAGGTATTTATGCCTAACATTGAGGTGCCAATATTAGATAATGCAACAGATTGGTTCTAACATGGGATGAGGAATTTTTCATATTTTAATATAAGTAAAATGAACTCTGCATTAGAATAAAACAGAGCCTGACACATTTTGATCCTCCCAGGAATCATCATCAGGAGCCCTCGAGAATGAAGAGAGGCTCATCAAATAATTTCAAATACACAACATATAAATAGATGTAAAGACCTTGAAACCTACTTGGTGAGAGGTCAGTTGGGTATTAGTTTTAATTAATTAATGATATCCCAAGTCCAAGCAACGATCAAGTAACGGTTAATGATGTCTCAAATCAACAACTGATCTCCAACTTTACTTCAACTTCCAACCATCATCCCTATTTAGATTATTGGGGTTCAACTCTATTTCTAGAGCCTCCATTACCTTAAACTTCCCATAGTTATCCAATTTGGCCACAACTCTAGCATTCTCTAAACACACATGGTGTCTAGTTGTCCAAGAATATTCAGCGAGGGATGACTTTTGGACTAAGCAAGTTCAGGTCGATTTTGCACTCAAAATTGTCAAAGAGATGATTACTTGCATTGATCTACAAGTTGCAGAGTTAAATCTATCCTGGGAGGTAAAATTTCATGTTTTGATGGTGACTATGGAGTTTGGTGAATCAATAACCTAGATTGCATTCGACCTGGAGATCAACGATCAAGATCCATTTCAGGTTGGCTTAAAATTTTCAAGTTTGTCGAAGACAATTTCTAAGTTTGTCAAAGGAGAAATTTGAATTTGGACACAATTTGGCGTACTTGGAGAAATTTTTGGTTCATTTAATAAGAATTCCAAAGTTCAACAAAGTTCAGTGAAATGAGAAAAACTTAGTTCCTCGAAGGAGAAATTCGGAGTTTGGAAAAGTTGGAGAATTTTTTGGCAAAGTCGAAGTGCATTTTGTAGTTCGTCGATGGACAAGAATTTTGGATTTCACTAAGCACAATATCCCCTTCATTTTTAGGCTAGCTCCTAGAAATCATAAGGGGTATCCCAAAATTCCTAGAAATCCCCACTAATTTTTTTTTATGTTTTTTCTTAGTTTCGTAGTGTAGACATTTTGTTAAACACTTTTCTATACAATGTTATTGGTGTTTGTTGGTGTAGAAAATTTAGTAACAGTTTCCAGCCTTCTTTGAGATATATTTGACAATCAATATAGAAACCAAAATATCCACTAATAATCACAACTACGATTCACCATAAAGTACCAATATTAAAACTCAGATCTTTACTACATTGATTATTTTATGGCAGTAGAAAATAAATGCAAACTCAACAGAGAATACAATAGTAAATATGAGGGAACCTAGTAGATATTAGCTGCAGAGTTTACAAGCCTATAGAAGTCACTTATAAACAACAAATAAACAAGTAAATGGACATTATTATGATGACATAAAAATAGGGTTGAATATAAAAGCGTTTGGCTCAACAAATTTATATATATCAACTCTAGAACTTTTTGAACATGTTGTAGGTGATAACCCCCTGCAAACACCCTCCTATCAGCCATAAATGGATTCCAATAACAATTGCATTAACCCTATTTCAAGGAATAACATTTCCAACAACAGATACTTGCTCAATATGGGAAAATCGACCCCAACAAGCATTAAATTCAACCATCCAGTACAAAATTCACCTAGCACACTCCAACTCGACCCTTTTTGCTATTAACTCACCCAACTAGTATAAAATCTACCCAACACACTCCAAATCGACCCTTGTTGCAAATAACTCATCTAACATGAATAGACTCGGCCCACACTAAGTGGATGTTGCCCATACACCAAAAACGCAACCAAAAAACTAGATCTCAACTGTCACAAGATAAACTCGACCGCACACGAAGAAACTTCATCGCTAAGATGATAAACTTTATCACAATGAAGCACATTGAAGAAATATGTATGATCTCCTCCCTATGGTCATCTAGGGTGGATGGTCTCACCACTAAAACTAATCTAACAATGGAAGGGTTTTGCCAAAACACCAACGAAAACCTTGGCTCCAAGAGCACTCCAAATAAGAGATCAAATCATAATGAGGAAGGTGAGGTGTTATCCCTTTCTTTATACTTCTCCAAACCCCTTCTAGATATTTCCCCTTTTGACCAAATCCATATGACCTTTATTTCCCTTTAAAAATCACTTTATAACCCTTTTTAACCCCTTTTTAATGTCATATGTGGTAGCTTGGTTGATGTGTCATTTCACATGGATGTTGATGTGACACTATTGCCCACCTATCATCTCCCTATATGTTCATGCCACCTCCCTTTTTGGTGAGCTAAAGAATTACTCCATCGGCGAACTCCAAAAATATCCTTCCATCGATGAACTCCTAAATTTGTTCTTTTGGTGTAATGAAAAATTTTCTCATTCAACTTTAGGCTATCTCCTATAAATCATAAGGGGTATCCCAATCCTTCCAACTACAGACCTCAATATACATTAGATAGACCAGTGCCTTAGTATCCAAATGCCTTAAGAATATTCAAACAAGTATTACAGAAAATAATATTGAAATATAAACAGAGTTAGGAGATAATTATATGAGTGATGATATATGAAATAAATATGCTACAGCATAAGTATAAATCAGCACATAAATCTCCCTCTAGACAAATGGGAAAAGTACTTTTAACCACTCAAGAGTGAAATCTACTTGCACAAATAAAGAGTGAATGATATACCTGAGTTACACCTTGAATATATGATATAAATTGGACTATATTTCTTCTTTCCAACAATTCCAAAATATGATATATGAATACAAATGTAGATTTTGGGTGAGGAAAAATGCGCCAAGTGTGCCTAAAAGCACTTAGAATGATGAACCTTGGGTACTTTAGCTAGGGAAATGGATAAAATATATAAAAATATCCAAGAAATGATTAAATGAAAGTACAAATGAATAATAATCATCAAAATATCTCAAACTTGCATAAAGAGGTGGTGAATCCCCCTAGGGTTTCACCAAAAATCTCCCAAATGAAATATAACAGCAATGAACTACTTAGGAGATGAATTTCACTGTAAGAAAGTGTTAGATATGCTTTGTAAACAATCCACAAGTGAAATATATTCTAGGGTAGGGTTACATTTCAACTTTTATGGTTAAACCCTAGCTTTAGGGTTTCTCCAATTCTGATTTTTAATGTTGTAATTTAATTTCTAGAATTAGTAAACCTTTAAAATAAGCCACAAAACATTAAATATAACCTTGAAGAAAAATACCAATATGGACAATTTACCTTTTCATGGTTAGCAATAAATGTTGAAGCACAAACCCTTGGATAAAATTGTTTAGAAAATAAAAGTAAACCACTAGCTTTGCACTAGACAATGAGATAAATATTTTTTACGGATTATATTTTATATTTTTTGTATTCTTATATTTTATAAGACATAAAAGAAAATAATTGAATTTTTATGGTCTTTGGTTGGTGAATGTTGGGAATTATGGCTTAGCCTTATCTCCACCTAGGGCTTATGGGGTCAATAAGTATGTCCCTCTAAGAATTGGTTATCCATGTTTATGGATTATAAAAAGAGACTAGGGCCACAAAGCTAGTAGTCGCTTTGCTAATCAATACAAACCATGAAAACCAAGGCCCTACAAGAAGGTTTTCCTCAAGGGAATATCCTTCACCAACAAGATCAATAAAATACTTGAAAATAATACTCAAAACTCTTGCCAAGGAGTATAGAACTAATCAATACAATAGATAAGCACTTACCAAATCATTTAGGGAATAAGGAAAATATACAAACCCTAGACATCCTCCCTCCAAGTTGTTGATAACTCCTCAATGGATTGATATTTCTAGTTTATGTAGAATCTTCAATCATTCACAATAGCATTTAAGAAATGCCAAGAAGAATAACCAAGAAATATAGAGCTCCAAGAATTGACACCAAGAAAACACCAAGATATTCTATTAATGGATTCAATAATGATCTCCAACAATTCACAACCAAATGAGTGAGAGGAGTGCCTATATTTATAGTTTAGGCTCTCAACTCCCATCCACTCATTATTCCCCAAAATTAGGCTAAGGAATAAAATACAATGACTTGGCATCCACACAAATCAGATACTAATTCAAAAAGTACAATCAAATAATGTCTTACATGTTTAAAACCCTCATAAAGGGGGCGAATTCAGCAAAATGTGATCCAAAAATTCTCAAATAATGCCTATAAATCCTTGAAATATGTCTCACAATATTGACCACATCCATACCTAAGGTCAAGGAACCTCCATGAAGCATGGGAGTGACCCTCCAAGTAAAAAAGTGGGCCATAAAACCCCTAATAACAAATATTACGTCAAGCTTCTAAGAGGGTTGATTTGTTTTTTTTGGTACAACGTTACACTTGAAAAGAATTGGGGAGGGCTTAAAATGTGGCAAGAAATAATCCTTGGCCACTCAAACTCTGATGTCCACCTAAAACAAGGGGGGATGACTTCACCGCAAGCCAAAATAAAATCCCAAAAGTGGATGACTTCTCTAATTTGCTCAACGAGCAATCAATAGGTGATCATAAAGTGGATCCACATAAAAGGGGTAAGTGCCAAGTGATACCCATCAAGTGTCAAGTTACATTAGTGACCTCCACATCATAAAATTATGCTTCAAAAAGGCCCAATGTCCTCATGAAGTCCCCCCAAATGAATTTGGCCCGCCTTTAGTGATTAATATGCTCTAAATAAGTGTCAAAGGAGAGGGATGTTATGGATTCTAACACATGGTGAGCATAGAGGATTTCCATGTGGATGAAAATAGCTCGTCCATGAATAGAAGAGGGAAACCAATGCCTCAAAATATATGATATGCCTAAAAAATGTGCAACTGAATAATCATGTGCAGAATAATCTTCGAAGGCCCAAGTGTGGTACATACAAAAGAAAGAGAGTGTCCATGTGGGTAAGGTGTGACAACCCTTACAAAGAAAAATGGCATTTTACATAGCAAAAGAATAAGTGAATAATTAGGGTCATGTATATCATGTATCCTAGTAGATCCACCTCAAAATGCATGCATACCTACCCAGGACATAAATGCTCGACATCATAGGGAGTTACCACCTTCAAAGGGGTAGTCGACCGAAGCAATAAAACCAAGCATCCTGAGAATGAGGACTAAAAGGAGTACATGCCATGACCATCCACCTTAAGGGATTTGGGTAACCTATAAATAACGCGTATACATAAAAATCATCCCATCATGACCACATACAAAGATATCATCACACTTTGGGCAAATCGGAGTGGTCACATCTCGTGAAAAAATGTAGGGTACACAACAAAGAATATAGGGTGTAACAACTGGCATCAGTATTCCACAAACCCTCAAGATAGAAGGATATATAAAAAATAAAAAGGTAACAATGTTGATTGATTCTAGTAGTACCCATAACTTCATTAATTACAAATTAGTGAAACTTCTCAATTCCTTTGTATTTCCAGCACCAAAGTTTCAAGTAATTATTGTAGATTAAGGTACCATAAATTGTTCAAGGAAGTGTCATAGTATTAAGCTCAATATGGGGGAGTATTTATTGGATAGTCCCATGACTGTAATCCAAGAGGGTGGTGCTAATGATATCTGAGGGGTCCAATGGTTACAATCATTGGGAACAATGGCTCTTAATTTTCAATAACTTTTCATGAGATTTCCTCAGAAGGTGTTGACAAAGGGAAAAATATCGTTGTTGACATGAGGGATAATTATCCAATGAAAGGCCCCAAATTAGACCCACTCTTGTTTGAATAGAAACCTCCACCGGTATATAAGGATATATCAAAAAGAAAAAGGTAAGAATGTTGATTGATTCTAGTAGTACCCTTAACTTCATTAATTGTAAATTAGTGAAACTTATCAATTGCTTTGTATTTCCAACACCAAAGTTTCAAGTAATTATTGATGATTAAGGTACCATAAATTGTTTAGGGAAGTGTCATAGTATTAAGCTCAATATGGGGGAGTATTTATTGGATAGTCCCATGATTGCAATCCAAAACGGTGGTGCTAATGTTGTCTGAGGGGTCCAATGGTTATAATCATTGGTAACAATGGCTCTTAATTTTCAATAAATTTTCATGAGATTTCTTCAGAAGGTGTTGACGAGGGAAAAAAATATCTATGTCAACATGAGGAAGAATTGTCCGATGAAAGGCCCCAAATTAGACCCACTCTCATTTGAATAGAAACCTCCATCTTTATATGGGCCTGGTTGTCGCTAACTAAATGAATCGTTCCCCATAGAGAGAATTTCCATCAGAGTTAGTCTAAATTATAAATGTGCATCTATTCTAATATGCAAGTGTGATTCTATTTCTAAAGAGAAAGTGTAGTCCTATCTAACAGTAGCAGGATAAATTATAGGTCTATAATTTAATGTGAAAAACAATAGTAGTTCTAATTTTACATAATCAAATAATATCATACTTGTTTGTATATAAATGTTCATAACCATGTTCCTGTAATTGAATTCATAATTCATTTATAACCATTTCCTACAAATGATAATTGATAGAAATGACAAATCAAAACATTTGCAGAAAATAATCAAGAATAGTGCACTATTGAATAAATGAACCATGAAGTTTCTTGCTATTATCCTCCTTCTAAGAAATAATTCATTTTCAAGAATAAAACAACAAGAAAAGCTCTTTCCTATCCGTCTTTGAGTCTAATGAATAATTATACAATACCCAATTTAATCTTTCAAACCCCCCCTCCTCTTTCTGTTACATTGCATTTCCTATATACCTTAGGGGGGACTATTGGAATTCCTCATTACATGATTGTTCGGTTACAATTTTTGTACTCTTCCCATTCCTGATACATTTGGATTTTTTGGAGCCAAAAGAAACCATTACATAATATTCCTTCCTACTAAGGTGCTCGTCGGAAAGGTGAGAAACTCTAAATCTTTGGGGGTGAAGGGATTTCCCCCTGAAAATTTGGTCCAAATAATGACCAACTATAAGTGAACCTCTTCATTGACCACAGGCCTATGATGAGGGCTCAGGGGAATCAATTGATCGAGAAGAATATGAAATCCTTCTCCCTAGCCTTACCCTTTTGGAAACACAAATAGTTTTCAAGCTCTGAATGTTCATTTTGATATGACTTGGATATTCATTTTGATCTATATGGATGTTATCTTGAACTATGTATTACTACCATCTCTCGATCTGCATCCTACTTTATCTAGTGACAGGTATTCATCTTCTTGCAAAAATAAGTGAATTTCCTCAATGGCTCAGCTCTGTTGAACCCTGAAAGTTCCTCCTTGTGGAAATAAACCAATGAAGGCGTGTATTATACCAACTGTTACAACTAAGAAAACTTGTGCTTTACCCATCTCTTTTCCAAACAACGGTGTTTTCCCTATTCCTTGCTTCCATTTATGACATTTCAGGTGGTGTCTACTAAGGTATGATGACGAGGAAAGGGTATTTTTATCTTTGACCTGCTCAAATATTACCATTTAGAACATGTGTCACCATCATTAATCACCTGGGGTCTGTATGATCTCGCATAAGTTGGTGATCTGCATTTCCTCTTTTCCATGTCATCTTTCCCATGTTATTCAATACTCGTATTCATGTGGGAGGGGATATGGTCATCATTTGTTTAAATCCTGAGTGTGACAATCGATATTTTCTTACTTGGCTACTCCTTCCATTCTTCTTTAGATACCTGAAAATCAAAAGTAGTTATTAGCCATTGTACAATAATAACTAATTTGACCTAAATATGTTCTCTGCTTATCTGAAATTCCCTGTACTTTCTTGTACTTCTTCTATTCCATAGGGATCTTGTGTGTGAGAGAGGTCAGGTTGGGTGATACATGTATATGGTAATTCTCATCATTAATTTTCGGTATGCAGGATAGTGATGTGTATCTTTGTGACCAATTTTGTGGGGACAGGAGCAGGTTGACAGATAGGGAACTGTGGGTTATGCATGGGGGAACTATTTAGTGCATTTGTGGGGTTTTGACATTACATGATTTTAGGTGTTAATGTTTTAGGCTGGGAAAATCGCACAAGTGATTTCCCATGAATATTATCCCAAAATGGACTAGGCATGTGTTCTATGGGTTCATGGGTGAGTCTTCTCAAAAGGTTTCACTCGTGGCACGATCTCAAGAATATTTCATGGTGTATCAGGGTCTTGTGAGGGTGAAACATATTTCTAGGGTGTGACCAATTTTGTAATGAACAAGTATACACATATAAGTACCATGAAGGGTGGGGCCCATGATGTTGGGGTCCATGTGGAAAGTCATATGGCGTGCAGGTTTGCGGGACTTCATAATTTCAAGTCTTAGGATTCAATGGATCTTCTATAAAGGAGTGCACGTGCATGCTATCTTGGTATTGTTTGTGGATTTGTGTATCGTGGTGATGTACATGTGTAGATCATATAGATTTTTATAAAACGACCACATTCCAGTGGGCTCAGACCAATAGAAACAGTTCAAAGAAATATCCTTGTTAATGGTCCTTCACAGTTCATGGGAAGACTTGCATACTGTTGGTTTGCATAATTAAATTCCTTCGCAGGTGATCTTGCCACTCTTTGGTTTGCGAGATTTGCTCCTTTGTGTCCCGTTAGTGATGCTTGTTTTTTATTTGTAAATCAAATGTGTCACATTACTCAAAAGGGAAGAGGAGTCTTATCATCCTATACAAATAGAGGAAAATGTGAGTGCATCATTATCTTCTTGATTCAGATGTTTGTTTCAGTCGTACTTGGACCCCATTCCCTAACGGGTGTGGGAGGGATTTTCCCCCCCACAACTGTCGCCAGGGGGGTCTAGGGGGGCAGTGACAACGACAATTTTTGTATCCCCCCCCCCCTAGCAGGGGATTCGGGGGAAAGGCCCCCGAAGAAAAATATTTGGAAAAATTGCCTTGTAAAATATTGTAATTTTGTAGTAAATATGGACCGTTCATTATGAGGTCGCAGATCTGATGGTAGAAGTTATGTTAGGGTATTTTTCCCTAGAAGGAAACCTTCTTTTATGAGAGAATTATATTTTTCCTGTGTATTATTGTGAATATTGTATTCTGAGAGAGGAGACTGTGAGAGGAAGAAGAGGAATTTATAGCGGTTGAGTTGTAGGTTGTATCCCTTCATTTAGTTGGATAATAAAAAGGAAGGACCTGGAAATTTCTTTGGTGGGCGTAGCCCACACTGGGTGAACCACATATATATGTGTCTCTATTTTGTTGTGTATATTCTTTGTTTTATTTACGCATTTGTTTTATTTTATTTCTCCACGATCATGTTTTTCTAACAAGATTCCCCCCCTTTTTATGTCGATATATCACTAGGAGGATTATATATTGAATGTGTGATCTTTATGATTGTTATTATCATGTACAAGCCAATAAAATTCAATTTCATTAAAATCAACTAACGTTCAATCGGCCCTCGGGGAAAATCAATAACATAGCACGTGAGAAGAGAAAGATGAATTGATATGCCAAGGAGGGATATGCCCCAAAATGAATTATTTTAAATTCAAAATTTTGAATCACCAAGAATAAACATCCCTATACTGGGAAGGTGAAATTGAAAGAAAACCACTCCCACCTAAATATATTAGCTTCAAATTTTTCTTGATAAAATAAGTGAGGGGTGGTTGGTTACCCAAGATGCATCACCATACCATCTATTCTACCTGTTCAACTTCCGACATCTAATGGACAATCTGGTATATAATTAAAATATTGTTGGGTACTATCACATCACTCAACCAAGACCTTTTAAAGGGTCTTGATATTGATCAAAAAATAAACATCAATACTAGATTTAGCAAGACATTTTATAACAGGTTCCTTAACTAAGTGCTTCTAAATAATTCCTATTTTTATCCAAGTAAGCCAAGGAATAATAGGCAACACCCAATTGTAGGTAATATTAGGAATTTCAATAAAAGAATTGGTAGGGGCCCCATTTCTTTAGCTAGTGAGGGATAAAAGAAATGGGGGGCTTGTTGTGGCTACAATAATTGGAGACATGCTGGAAGAACCAATTATCTCTATCATTAAACATTTAGGCATACGGATTTATATCTTACTGTAAGATTGACCCATAGCATTGCGGTAGAAATCATAATTGTGGGTACCACATGGATGTCGAATTCTTAAAATATGTGATCTCATACTTTGCATAGTTTTCTAACATATATTATTCAGTTAACCAGTATATGAGGTGAATTTAAATGAGTACCTTGCTTACCTCTGGATTGACAGACGGTTTTTATGAAATTAGAATAAGACACATACATAAGTATGTTCCTCGTCTTTCTCTTCCTGCCATTGCTTCACTGCCAGCGAGCATCCATATCCTTGACGAAGTTTCCTTGGTATCATATAAGCATAGCCCGACTTCCAATGAGCATCCATAGCCTCGATGTGTTTACTTATACTTCCCACATAATTAATGATGCTCTCAACTTCTGTTTATTTTAAAGTATGTTTCACCCTTTGAATTTGTAGATAACATTATATGCATAATAGGGTGTATGGGAAGTGGGGTGATACGAGAGTTTCTTTGATATGCTAAGTATGTGTTGTCCTTCTTGAGTTCATCCCATGAGTTTTGCTGGAAACTACCATAGTACATTGTTAATTCATTAAGTGGATGGGTCTCACAAAATAAGATAGATAGATAGTTCTACATTGTATGTTTCATCATGCATGAAAACCACAAGAATTTATGTTCAGCCACAACCATGAATTTCTTTCTCACAATGTTTGTCTGAGCAAGATATATTTTAGCTTAAGTGGCCCTTATATCAATGACTTGCATAAGTGTTCTCCCATATGTTCAATCATATTTGTGTAACTTGAAATTTTGGGAAGACACTTTCAAAAGGAAGAGTTGGGAGGAAAAGTTAACATTCAATAGTAATCTTTGGATGGATCGTCTTAGGGGAATTTTGGTGAAAAGGTTTCCTGGTCATAACAGAGGTGTAGTCGTACAAGCTGAAGTATGAAATAAATCCACAAATTTTAGGAAGGAGTGGTGAACTAATCTAGGTAACTTTTCTCTTATGGAAATGCCTTTGGGAAGGAGTTTATTAGGTCCATATGTAAAATATTTTCTCCAATCAAGATTAAAAAGCTGGCCATTTTTGGATAGTTTTTTAATAAGAATATGATTAGTGCAAAATGAAAATTCCCAAGGTTGAGGCCTTAGTTTACTTGTTGATTTAGAAGGTATGGGATGGGATAGTATAAGTGTTTTGAATATTTGATGTTTTGTTCCCCTTCCTAGTGAATCGTATTATGAAAGATATGTTCCCCCGGTCTCAATCCTATCTAGTATTGGTTGAGAAACATGCCCTCCTTTGAAATCAAAGGAAGGATTTACCCCATTCCCCAAAATTAGATCATTATTTGGTGAACTTAGAAGTATTCAATTTTCTACCATGAGGAACTGCGAATAGATATCAATAATTCCTTGGAAAGTATATTTAAATCATAAACAACAAATTTGATCAAATACTTCCCTGAGTGCCTCAAGGCTTTATATGAGATAACCTTGTGGATATTTATTGTTTTTTCCCCTCTGCATAACAAAGAGAAAATTAGTAAAAAATAAACTCCCTTTAACATGATTCAACTAAAAAAAATGTTATGGGAAAAAATGGTATGAGAATTTGCATATAGAGATAAGAAATTATTTCCAAATTGAAGAATGTAAAAAGAGTCCTTGTCAATGTGTCTTTAATCGAATGTGGCATGAAGGTCCTTGATTGCCTATATAATAGTTCAATGAGATGAGATTCCAATTGGAATAGTTTTTCTTATAATTTTAGGGATTGATCGAGGTATGAATGGGATGAGAGTAATATTCAAGTTGAACCTCGAGAGAGTAATTGAAAAACAAAATTCCCACACAGTGAGATAATTGCAATGCAAAGATCATCTCCTGAAACTAAGATGAGAATCTTGCATTTTCCTAATTGATTGTACTATCCCCCATCATACTTATAAATTGGACCAGGGCTTATATAATGAAACAAATGAAAGGTGATTGGGCTACTACAAAACCAAAATTAGACACTATCGCTTATCGATTATGTGATGGTAATTCTATGAAAGTATCTTCGTTGTTTTAGAAACATCTAACCAAGATCAACACGAAGGGAGTCCATTTCGTTGGTATCACCAATTGGTGCATGATTCAATTGATAAGAAGCTTCGTGGTCATAATTGGTTTACAAATTCAGGTACACCAAGTATATGAAGAGAAGACATGATTCTAAGAGAAAAAAATCAGTGGACACATAATGGTGAAAACTATGTCCCTTAAGAAGATATAGAAATAGAGACCGTGATTCCTCAAACATGTCATTCAAAATTCAGAAAATGGATTACCGATTGCTTAGAAAGTAGGCCTCCTACATGGATTTGATCATGGATTCGCTTGAAATTTGAGTGAGCGGGATATTAATTGAAAGCTTCTTCCCATGTTCTAGATTTGTTGTTTCAAGAGGGGAAACTACATGAATTTTCTTACTCTTCCTTTATTTCACTATCCCATCCCAATGAAGGTTCATAGAAAGCATCTTATTTAAAATCAAACTACATAACAATTCCCTAAAAAAATTAAAAAGAAAAAAGAAAAGAGACCCAGTGCCTTTATGTATAATGAACAAAATAATGACTTCATAATTGAATTTATTGTAAATGAAAATGAAATTCCATGAAATTGAAAAATTTAATCTACTCTACACTACTCCTATTCTAAAATGGTCAAGCATAGGGTCAGATAAATTCATAATGCCAATGCAGCCATCCAAGTAGTCTCAAACATGCAATCATATATGCACCAATAGTTAACAGTAGAAAAGGAAGTGTTACTATATTGCACATAATAATTGTTGCTTGATTGAGACCTTTATCAAAGATATTATAATGGTTTTGAATGATAACAAGAAGTGAGAGAGAATTCCTTAACCCATCATCAAGTTTGTTGAGGTGTATGGAAAAAGGATCACAAGACTTGTGTGAGAGGAAATAGAAATGTTGTATAGAATCACTCATGAAGTTTCCCCACAATGATATGAGAAACACATGATTTTTATGATTTACAAGGAGGACATCGAAACAACAATGTTAATAAATCACCACATGTCCCAATTGAAAAAACAAAAATTGCATACATGCAATATCTGACACATGGAATCCAATTTATTTGTTTTCCACATACCTTCAGGTATGATGTTAAAAGGGTCACACACATCACCAAGGAGATTATTGACAATGCATATTATGATCAAGCTATCACCTTCAACAGAGAGATTAATGTGGATCTTACATGTCTTAACAACACATGGATTTTTCTTCTGATGGGAAAGATTTGAAATGTTTGCTTCATGTTGTAGGAGAAGCATATATGATAAGGGGTCAATATTATTTAGGGCACACAAATTATTCTCTATGTTGTTTGTGTACATGGCCCCTATCAAGACATAATGATCCGAATTCACAAAATTTAAGAGTGTAGGGTGAAGGGACACTCCAAACAAAAATGTGTCATCGTAAGAGTTAGAATGGGCGACCAGATGATTTGGGAAGATATGATATTTAAGTAACATAGTCTTGGACTACAAAGTCTTTGTATGGCGACAATCGAATGAAAGGTTTTTTCATAGAGGAAATGAAATCCAAATGACCGAAAACATAATGATCAAGATTCAATTTACATACCATATCAACCCGCTTTGGGTTAGTCAAGATTCACTCTTCATAAGGTGTAGTGTGGAGGACGTAGGTTTTAACCTCACAGGTTGCTTGGTCATGACGATTGGATTGATTATCTAGAAGATGCAAGGGATGGTTGGGGGCGTGCCCATGATTAGGATACTCATGCAGTCCATGAAACATATTACCATGTGAGAAGAAACTATAAAACTAATAAATTCAAGAGATATCCCCTTGTTCAATATTAATCAGGGTAACCACAATCAAGAAAATGCAGGAGCTATACATGAAAG
>ML780334.1:167550-180083 GCA_009831015.1 Picea engelmannii
TTGACTTCTTCCCTCCAAGTGACTTTTACTTTATTTTATTATTCCTTGATTAAATCACTTAATTAATT
Source organism: Picea engelmannii (assembly GCA_009831015.1). Classification (NCBI taxonomy): domain Eukaryota; kingdom Viridiplantae; phylum Streptophyta; class Pinopsida; order Pinales; family Pinaceae; genus Picea; species Picea engelmannii. The sequence goes on from ML780334.1 coordinate 167,619, forward strand.
AATTAATTAACCATTTTACCTCTAAAAAGTTATTTATCCATCCTTATGGCTTCTCCAACCACTGAAAGTCACTTCTGACCATCTTATCCTGTAGTGCTCTTATTCCCGATTACAATGAGCTATCACACTAAGAGGTTTCTCCAAGTAATATGCCCATTATGACCTTCTTAGTGAATTTAATTAATATATGACCCATAATAACTCAAAATTATAGAAATCATCAGAATGCAACGAAACCAAAGCCAAGTTGTGTGGAATGGATCATGATGATGAGCAATGCAAGTCAGGCCCAAATAAACCCCTCAGTATATCCTGAACTCTCTGTCACCCCTATCTGGCTACTCGGGTAGGCATGACACTCTGAATGTTGTAATGTTATAATGTCCCAAAATGGGGACATTACAGCCAAATCTTGATGTTGACATGAGGGAGATTTGCTTGATGTTAGGTCCCAAATTAGACCCACTCTCATTTGAATAACAACCTCCACCGGTATATGGGCCTGAATGTCACTAACTAAATGAATCACTCCCCATATAGAGACTTTCCATTAGAGCTAGGACAAATTACAAATGTGCATCTATTATAATATGCAAGTGCAATTATATTTCTAAAGAGAAATTGTAGTCCTATCTAACAGTAGCGGGATCAATTGCAAGTCTATATTTTAATGTGCAAAACAAAAGTAGTTATAATTTTATATAATTAAATCATATTTCAGCTGAGACCACTCGAAATGTTATAAAAGGAAGTAGGGAACATGGAAAACATTTTTTTTTGTAAAAGAGATGGGTAAAGATTGAGTTTTATTAGCCACGACAGTAGGGATAATACACTACTTCATCGGGATATTTCCGTCAGGAGGAACTGTTAGGATTCAACAAAGCCTAGCTAACAAGGAACTTCACTTATTTTCGTAAGAAGCAGAGTACTTGTCACTAGAGAAAGCACAACACATATCAATAGATGGAAGTAATACACATTTCAAGCTAGTGTCCATCCAGATCAAAATGAGTAGCCAAGTCGGAACCCCACTACTAGAAAAAAACAGACATCCAGAGTTCGACGGTTATTCATGTTTCCAAATGGGTAAGGCTAGGGAGAAGGATTTCATATTCTTCTCGATCAATTGGTTCCCCTGAACCCTCATCATAGTCCCGTGGTCAATGAATATGTTCACTTGTAGTTTTCCATCATCTGGAACAATTTTTTAGGGGAAAACCCTTCACCCCCAAAGATCTAGAGTTTCTCACCTTCATGAGGAGCTCCTTAGTAGGAAGGAATATTATGTAATGATTTATTTTGGCTCCAAAAAATACAAATGTAACAGGAATGGGGAGAGTGGGAAGTTGTAATAGAACAATCATGTAATTGGGAAGTCCAACATTCCTCCCTCGGGTATATAGGAAATGCAATGTAGTAAAAAGAGCAAGGGGGATGGAAAGTCGAAATTGGGTATTGTATAATTATTTATCGGACTCAAATACATATAGGAAAGATCTTTGTTTGTTGTTGTGTTCCTAAAAATGAATTATTTCTTAGAAGGAGGATAATAACAAGCACCTTCATGGTTCATTTATTAAATAGTGCATTGTTGTTCATTGTTTTATGCAAATGTTTCAATTTGTCATTTTTGTCAATTGTCATTTCTAGTAAATGGTTATAAATGAATTATAAATGCATCATCCATAGGTTTCTTCATTATTAATCACATGGGGTCCAAAGCAGTTAGTAGTTATGTCACATGGTTTGGTTTCAACAACGATTAGGTTTGATTTGAATTCGAATTTTCTGATAAAGTTCAAATGAGGATCCCCATTAAGTTCGACTATATACATTTTTCAAAATATAATAATAATTTAACTATATCAACAAATATGTGTGTGTGTGTGTAAAATTAATATATAATTTAAATAACTATAAATATACAAGTGATATAATAATAAAAAAACTAAAATATATAAACCACAAATCGTGGCTTGTTGTTGACCCGTTACTGGAAGTAACAAATCGTGGCTTGTTGTTGACCCATTACTGGAAGTAACAAATCGTTGAATCCCATTGCTAGTTGTTGTCCTGGTTGTTGTAGCAGTCGTCATGGCTGATGGGAGGAGTCTGAGTCGCAATCCCCATGGGAGGAGTCTGAGTTGCAATCATTGTGGGAGCATGAGTCACAATAATTTCCGCAATGGGATGGATTCAGTAGAGTTGTCGTGGTATTCACTGCACTAATATGGAGTCACAGTAGACGTTGTGGGATTCGTCGCACTGAGATGGAGTCACAAGAGTCATCGTGGGAGTCATATAGAGAGTCAACACAAAAATAGGGCCGAACCTGGGCTAAGCCTTTGAATTTTGTTGAAATTTGTAGATTTTAACCTTATACAATATTTATTGCAAACAGATTTTCAGTAAAAGAATAGAAAATATACAATGGAAAATACAAACATTACATGGATATTTTTCCCCTGGAAACCCAAACCGAATAAACCAGCATATTCTATATTCATTCATAGTGATACATTTTTTACAATACAATATACATATAGGAGCCAGTGGCATCCAAAACCCTAACCCAATGACCTAGATTAGTCAACAACCCTAATTCCTTAACCGAAAATAGAAAACCATCAAAAAAAAACCATGTGCCATAAAACCACCCAACAATGGACATGAAAATCGAGGCAACACAAAAAACGAAGAAAAAATGTTACATGTTTCCCGAGGAAAAAAAAATTCTCAAGGGGCCTTTGTCCCCCCTGCAAAGAATATAACACATAACACATACAAAATTCACCAAATTTCAAACTTCAACTATGAAGTTCGGCAAACCCTGTGACATAGATTATTATCCATCATACAATAATTACTAATTCGACCTAAATATTTCCTCTGCTTATTTTATATTCCTTGTACTTTCTTATACTTATTCTATTCCACAACGATCTTGTGTGTGAGAGAGTTCAGATTAGGTGATACAGGTATAGGGGAAATCTCATCATTTTCCATCAATATTCAGGCTAGTGGCATGTATTTGTGTAAGTAGTTTTGCAAAAACGGGAGTAAGTTGATGGATAGGGAACCATGGGTTATGCATGGGGGAACCATTTGATGCATTCATGGGCCACGGGGTTTCGGAATTACATGAATTTATGCATTAATGTTTTAGGCCAGGAAAATCCCATGAGATATTATTGGTGAAGATTCTCCCAAACTAAACTAGGCATGCGGTATACAAGTTCGTGGGTGAGTCTTCTCAAAAGGTTTCACTCATGGCATGATCTCGATAATATGTCATAGTGTCTCGAGGTCTTATGTTTGTGGTGTGAGGGTGAAACATGTTTTTGGGACACGACCAATTTTTGTAATGAACAAGTCTACACATATAAGTATTGTGAAGGGTGGGGCCTACAATGGTGAGGATGACAAGGAAAATCATGCAATGTGTGGGTTCGTGGGTCTTCAGAAGTTCATGGATTAGGTTTCTTTGGATCTTTCGTAAAGGTGTGCATGCACATGTTGTCTCGATAATTTTCGCGGATTTACAAATCACGGTGATGTACATGTGCAGATGATATATCCTTGTTAATGGTCCTCTTGAATCCGTGGAAGGACTTGCATACTATGGGTTTGCATAATTTCATTCCTTCACGGGTGATCTTGTTTCTCTCCGGTCTACGGGATTTTCTCCTTTATGTCCCATTAGTGATGTCTATTTTTTATTTGGAAATCAAATGCATCGTGTTTCTCAGAAGGAAGAGGAGTCTTCTCATCTTGTAGAGACGGAGTATAGCGTGAGCGCATTAGACGTTATACAATTGTCTCTTTTTTAATTATCTATTTTCAATCCAATTAATCCGACTGAAACATGCTCATCAAAATTGACTCCCATCGATATGCCACACGATAGGTCATTTTCCCTATTTACACTAACTAGAAATATGAGAGAACACAACCCTGACCTCTTTTAGAGGTGGTCGTGTAAAATGAAATGAGTTTTTTTATCTGCCATGCAAGTAAGAAGTGATAGAAAAGTGCATGATATATCTGATTTGTCCTTCATGTTTAGGTGGTATAGTTCGGTGAAAGAGATTCATAAATAAATCTTTCCCCCTATTTTTAATTGTCAATAGATCACTAGGAGGATCATAGATTGGGTGAATGATCTCTATGATTGTTATAATCAGATATGTACTGGACATTAAAAATGAACTGCATTAAAAGAAACCAATGGTCATTTGGCCCTACAGGAAAATCAATAACATAGCATGTGAGCAAAGTAAAATTAATTGATTTGGCAAGGAGGGGTAGGACCCAAATTGAAGTATTTTAAATTCCAAACTTTGAATCACCAAGATTAAACATCCCTATACCGGGGGGAAGAAATTGAAATAAAACCACTCCCATCTAAACATATTAGCTTCAAATTATTCTCAGTAAAAGAAGTGAGGGATGGTTGGTTACTTGAGATGCATCACCATACAAACTATGCTACATGTTTAACTTCCGACATCCAATGGAAAATCTAGTATCTAATTAAATTTTTGTTGGGTACCAGCACATCACTCGACCGAGGCCTTTTAAAGGTATTGATATTGATTGGAAAAGAAACATAAGTACTATATTCAACAAGACGATTTACAATAGGTTACTTAACTATGTGTTCCTTAATAATTCCCATTTTTGTCCAAGTAAGATAAGGAAGAATAGGTGACACCCAATTGTAGGTAAAGTTAGGCATTGAAATAAAAGGACTAGTAGGGGTCTCATTTCTTTAGCTAGTGAGGGCTAAAAAAAATGGGGGCATTGTTGTGGCTACAATAGAGCGCAAGGAAATTGAACTCATAGGTATCTAAGGGAATCCCTCTAAAGTGATAAGATCTAACAACATGAAAGAATTTCTCAAAAAGGGACACCATGGCGTACTTGCATAATTGTTCTCATTAGATGTTCAAACATATAGAACTTGTGTTCCTATGGATATCCAAAAGGTTATTGAAAATGATTCCAGGGTATTTGAATATATTCCTAAGGGCCTTCTTCCTGCTCGAAATCGTGACCATTCTCTTCATTTGAAACTTGGAAGTGTACCACCTAACATTAGTCTTTACATGTACCCATATGCACAAAAGAATGATATTGAGGTACTATTCAAGAAATGTTAGAGGTTGACATCATTCAACTTAGACAAAATGATTTGTCTTCACTAGTGGTGATGGTTACAAAAAAGGATGGTTCATAGTGTATGTGTCAAGATTATAGATAGCTCAACAAAATGACCATTAAAGATAAGTTTCATATTCTTGTCACTTATGAATTGTTAGAATAATTTCAAGGAGAATTTGTTTTCACTAAGTTAGATCTTTGCTTTAGATATCATCAAATAAAAATGAAGCAAGAAGACATTCCCAAAGCAACCTTTAGAAAAAATGAAGTTAATTATGGGTTTTTGGTGATACCATTTGGCCTTACTAATGTACCTTCAACATTTCAAAGCATATCATGGGAAAATAATATGTTGTAGATAATTTCAAAGTCCATGGGAAGAACATGGACTTTGAAATTATCTACAAAAAGGGGAAAAGAATATGGTGGCAAATTCTCTTTCAAGGAAAGAATAAGACAAAGAGGGTTTAATTTGTTCTATTTCCATTCCATACTATGATTGGGTGGAAGAAGCAAGGATATAATGGAAGCAATATCAAAAGGTATGCAAGTTCATTCAAAAACTACAAGAGGACCAAAGTGCATTAGATAAATTTATGTGTAAGAATGTTTTATTGTGGTATCAAGATCACTTATATTTATGTAAGAATTCCCAACTCAAATAGAAGGTCCTTTTAGAATTGCACACTTATCCTATAGGAGGACATTCAAGGTTCTTGAAAACTTACCATGTGATCAAGAAGGACTTTTTCTAAGAAGGTCTTAAAACTGATGTTCAAAATTTTGTGGTTGAATGTGTGGCTTAACAATAGAATAAGGGAGAGACAATCAAGACCCTAGGTCTAATACAACCATTAGATATACCAAGTCAATGTTGGGAAGAGGTTTCAATGGATTTTATTACAAGTCTACCCAAGTCCGAAGGAAATAATGTCATCATGGTAGTAGTGGATCAATTCACAAAGTATGCCCATTTTTGCTCTCTTTCTCATCCTTTTAAAGAAATTACAATAGCCATAACATTCATGGAAACAATTCATAAGCTACATGGAATCCATAATATCATTGTAAGTGACAAAGATCCAATTTTTACTAGAAATTTTTGGACTGAATTGTTTTCGTGTGTGGGTACTCAATTGTCCATCAAATCCTCTTACCATCCTCAATCTGATGGGAAAACTAAGATTGTGAATTTATGTATAGAAGGGTATGTTCATTTCTTTGCATCTTATAAACAAACACAATAGGTCAAGTGGTTTCTCTTTGAAGAATGGTGGTACAACACATCCTTCCATATTTCATAAAAAAATGTTCCCATTTATGGAACTTAATGGATATCATCCTCCATCCATCACAGCACCCTTGGAAGGGAAAGCGAAGGTTCAAGCTGTGGAGAAACACATAGAGCACCAACAAGAGGTTCTCAAACTATTTAAGGACAACTTGGTTACAACACAAAATAGGATGAAACAACAAGCAAATCAACATCACAGTCAAAGGGAATTTGAAGTAGGAGATTGAGTATTTTTTAGGTTGCAACCATACAAACACATGTCCCTAAATTAGAATAATAAATTAGGATAATAAATTAGAACCTAAGTATTGTGGTCCCTATAAGGTGTTGCATAGGATTGGAAGTATGGATTACAAATTGGAGTTACCTCCATCTTCACATGTACATCCAGTCTTCCATGTTTCTTGCTTAAAGAAGGTAATTGGTGACAAGATCCCAGTTCAAAGTATTTTACTAGAGATCAATGAAGAAGGGAAGATCAAGCATGGAGCTCTCTCTCTCTCTCTCTTTATGTTAGTTTTGTCATTTGATACATAAGCATGGCTATGAAGGAATATGAGAAAAAGTTATTGGAGCTTCTAAGGTATGTGGATTTCATAAGGGATGAGAAGGTTAAAATTCAAATGTTCTTGAGTGGGATACAATTATTTTACAAGAATACAATCCAATTTGATGAGCCTACGAATTTTGAGGAATCCACGAGGAAGGTAAAATACTTATATGAGAAAATTAAAGGAAGGACAACTTTTAAAAAATCTTGGGATGACAAAAATAAAGGCAATATGCATCAAAGGGAGAAATTCCTCAAGCCACCTTTCTTCAGGAATAGCTCCCAGTCATATCAGCTAGAGTGACAAGCAAAAAATGAGTCTCATATGACCAATTCCTTGGGTAACAAGCCAAGACAACATCCCATAAAGTGTTAAGTATGTGAGGGAGACCATATGTATAAATATTTTCCTCATAAAGGATATAGGATGAGGAATTTACATCACATCACATGATTGAAGTGGAAGGTAAGAATGATAATCAATCCATAGTTATTTTGATTGATTTCAGAGCTAGTCATAGCTATATAGATTCTAATATGTTTGATAGATTTAAAATGAAAAGATGTAAGCATGAAAAGTCTTGGTTGTTTCAACTAACCATTGGAACCAAGAGAAGAATCAATGATTTGGTCAAGGATTGCCTAGTGAATGTGAATGGAGTCAGTACTAAGGCAGATTTGAACATCATATTTATTGGGTCATATGACTTCTTAATTGGTATGGATTGGTTGGACATGCATCATGCTATCCTAGAATTCTACAACAAGGCTTTCATGTGCCCCTAGATAAGCAAGGGAATTCAAGGATAGTTCAAGGTATTCAAAGGACTATATATGTCAGATATATTTCCACATTGCAGTTGAAAATAAGTTTTAGAAAAGGGTGCCAAATAGATGTAGCCCATATGGAGGATCCAACAAAGGATAATAAGCCAAAGTTTGAGGACTATTCATTTCTAAAACAATGTGAATATGTGTTTGGGGAATTGTTAGAATTGACACCAAAGAGAGGCATTGATTTATCTATTGATTTAGTGCCTAGAGCTACTCTAATGTCCAATACTCCATACCGGATGAGCACACCAGAGTTGAAGGAGTTGAAAATTCAACTAGAATAATTGTTGAAGAAAGGGTACATAAGCCCGAGCATTTCACTTTAGGGTGCCTCGATGCTTTTTTTGAAGAAAAATGATGGAACTATGATCCAAATTTATGAGAGAAACGAAATGAAAACATAGATCAATAATGTTAACACAGAGACACGGTAAATAATAACAGAGATATAGTAAAATTGGACTTCTGTTAAATAAGAAATATGTTGAAACTATAAAATGCAGACTGAAACAAGATTGCTAGAATGGTGGCAACTTATCTCTGAGAATAGATGTGATGATTACTCTCATTCACAAGAAGATGATTAAAATGAGGTTGCAAAGGCCTTTTACACCAAACATGAGTTCCAAAACCCTAGGCATCCAAAAACCTAAACCTAGGAGATGAAGCGCCAAAATTCATGTGGGCCTCGTTGGGGTAAGTTGGTACATCAACTTCTCAGGGTTGTTATTTAAACTTCATTTTAGGTGCGCAATAGCCCATTGCAAAGGTCTATCCAAGGACCACACATTATTCCATCACACTCTAAATCCATATATATTGTGACTATTTTGGGCCCATAAAACATTGTTTAGGGCCTCAAAACGGCCTCGAAAGTTTAGGACCCAAAAATCTAGAAAACAAACTACCAAGATGAAAACTGAAACTACCAAGATGAAATTTGTATGTGAGATAGTTGGAAGCGGTGGGTGGCCACCGATATCCACCTGGATCAATCCTCCCCCCTCGGGAATAAATGGTCTCCATTGCATTGAGTTCCCCCATCAGATGAGGAAATTTATGTTGAATTTGGCCCCGGGTGAGCCACTTGCCTTGGTGTAGAAGTTGCCTTGCTTTGACAACACGATAAAGATGAAACTTTTGTTGGTGAGTGACCTTGACCTGTGTGTCCACAATATAATCAGTGGATTACTATTCCATGCAGTCAATTTTGATCTCTGTCGGTTTCAATTGTTTCATTACCTATAATGTGTTCAATAATGGTGGAAAGTATGGTCGAAGGAGGTCCACATTAAACATTGGGTTCAATCCAAAGAAAGGGGGAATGTTGAGCTCACAAGCATTGTCACCCACAACCTTGGTGATGGTATAATGTCCATAGYGGAGTGGATGAAGCTTCCTATGGGGTCCTGTAAGGMATTCTTTCTGTAAGTGCAACCAAACTTTATCTCCCACMTGAAACTTGTGTGGCACCTAGTGTTGATCATGGCGCTACTTGTACTTGGAATTCGACTTCTGCAAAATATCTTKCACCTTTTGGTGGATGTGTTGGATTTGTTCAATGAACTTCAGTTTTGGATTTGTTCAATGAACTTCAGTGTTGGATTTGTTCAATGAATGTGTTGGMTTTGTTAGCTTCAGTTTGCGCATGGGATGATTCTACCTATGTGGACACGAGGGGTAGTGCAACATCCATGGGACCTAATGGTTGAAATCCCAACCCCAGGTGAAAGGGGTTGTGGCCACTTGAGCTATGTATGACTCTATTGTAACTGTGTTGAACATAGGGAAGAATCTCATCCGATGTGCATAGTTTCTTGGAATTGTACATGTGCAAAGTATGCATGATCATCATGTTGATGACCTCGGTTTGGCCATTCGTTTGGGGGTGGAAGGTCATGGATTTGGTGATCTTGGTGTCTAGTTGTTACCAAAGGCTTGACCAGAATGTGTCGAGGAACTAACTATACTGATCAAAGATGATTGTGTATGGTATCCCAAAATGTACCCACACTCATTTAAGGAAGAGCTTGGTAGTGGCCTCTATTGTAATTCTCTTCTTACAGGTGACCAAAATCGCCATCTTGGAAAATCGATCAACAACCACGAAAACACAGTCATTTCCCTGCTTGTTTGAAGGAATGCCCGACATGTAGTCCATTGAGATGGATTCCCAGGGCCTATCGGGAGTAGGCAGAGGGATGTACATGCATTTTTTATTAATGGTTGGTTTTTCAATTGCACAGGTCATGCAAGACCTGATATACTTGTTGACATCCTGTCAAAGTTTTGGCAAACATAAATTTTGTTACAGCACCACTGTCTTCTCTACACCGAAGTGTCCTGCCACATTATTGTATTGAGCTTACAAAATTAGCTTCATGCACTCGCTTGATGGAACACAAAGATGGCCCATATGGCACATTAACTCATCTTGCAAATGAAAATCAGTGACAGTTGTGTTTATGGCCAGCATTTGGTAGGTAGTGGTGAAGTCAGGATCTTTCTCATAGAGTTGGGGCCATCTAGAGGTCTCATGTCCGCAGGAGTGTAGCACCATGGTTAGTGTGGTAACTGGAGGTTGATTGAGGCAATCAATGGTGCGATTAGTGCTCCTTATATTATACTTGATGTTGATATGGAATGGATGCAAGTATGTGGACCACTTCTGACAGCAATCATTCTGCAAATTTCCTTATGTCTACATGAATTGCATAGTATTATGATCGGTGTGGATGATTGTATTTTTACCAAGAATGTAATGCCTCCATTGGTGGTATGCTTGTACAATGGAGTACATTTATTTTTCATAAGTGGGGTACTTACAGACCATATCTGATAATGTCTCACTATGATAGTCCACGGAATTTCCATGATGAGTGATAACTATGCCCACAACATAGTCTGAAGCAATTGTTTCAATCTCAAACTGTTGTTGCAGGTCGGTTAATGAGATAAATGGGGCTTATCACAAGAGTTGATTCAAATCATTGAAGGAATTTTGTTGCAACTATCCCCACACAAATTTTTCCTTGCCACCGCCCCTGGTCACTTAGCTAAGGGCCCATGTAATGTGGGAGAATCCCAATCTGTGATAGAAATTGGCAAGGCCTAAAAATCTTTGGATAACCCCCATGCTCATCAACAATGTATCCTAGGTGTTGGACCTTGTTCATGCCAAAGGAGCATTTTTCCAAATTTACATATAGCTTGTGTTGTCAGGGAGTGTTTAGAACCTACTGACTATGTTGCAAGTGTTCCGCCCAATTCTTGTCGAATATGAGGATGTCATCCAAATACACTACCACAAAACAATTGGTTAAATTCTGTGAGATATCGTCCATCATCCTCATGAAAAAATTTGGGGCATTTTTCAAGCCAAAGAGCATGACCAACCATTCAAAAAGACCTTCTTTGGAATTGAAGGTAGTCTTCCATACATTGCTTTACTCTATTAGAATTTGGTGGTAGTCAGACTTCAGATCGATCTTAGTGAAGTATTTTCCCCCCTTGAGTTGGTCAAGGAGATCGTCAATTTGGGGAATTGGGTATCGGTTCCTGACTGTGATTTTATTTAGGGACCATTAATCAATGCATATTCACAAGGGCCCTTCTTTATTCTACACAACCACAATTGGGCTTCCACAAGTTGATGATATTGGGCGGATGTGCCTCTTTTCGAGTAGTTCATGGATCTGGCACTTGATTTCCTCATTTTTTGACAAAGATCGGTGATAGACTGACCCATTCGGTAGCGGTGCGTTGGGGGTCAGATAGATTGAGTGCTTGACCTAACAGTGCATAGGTACCCCAATGGGTGAGGATAAGATGTCTTTGTATCCTTCCACAATCTTATCCACTTGCTTCTACTGTGTGGAAAGACCAGTCACAGAGGCCATGGATTTGGCTGCAACTTTCCGCTCATTCTAAGCGTGAATCACGAAGAAGAAAAACTTCTCAGTCTGAGAGATGACCTTTTTGCATTGCTTGGCAGAGATCAAGGAAATGGAGGTAGACAAGACTACCTCTGGTATCTTGTATAATCTCTTGTCCAAAGTAATAATAACACTACAAGGCCTAGACTCATATACAACATAACATTTCCATAAATAAGGTTGGACCAAAATAACATCACAAACTTCAAGTCAGGTGACATCACACAATACCTCATCTTTAAAGGGCTTGATTCCATAGGCCAGGAAAAACTGTTGGTTGACGTGAAGATTGCTCCCTTGGTGGAGCCACCCGATGGTGTACGACTGCGGGTGTGGTGATGTCGATATATAAAACTGCTTGACAACCTCTGCCGAGATGAGTTTCTTCTGGCTACCACTATCAAAGATGAAGTGCAGTGCAGTACCCTTCACCCACATCTGTGAATGAAAGAGGCGCTCACCTTGCTTTGATTCATCAATTTTGTCGAGATGAACCTTGGTGGTGGTAGAAATGATGGAACTAGGTTCTACATCAATGATTTTTTGGATTACTAAAAAGGGGGTGAATCAGTAGTAGAGCAATTTAATCCTTTTTAACCATATAATCCAAGTGTTATATCAATGAAGAATTATCATCCAATAACTGCAGAGTAAATAAGAAATGAACAAATGAACAAACATACACA
>ML780334.1:197382-217827 GCA_009831015.1 Picea engelmannii
AGCAGCCTCACATTGAGTTGGTGCTCAATTGTAAATGATGTACAGAACAGAAAAAGACTGCCTATCATTTCGAAGAAGAAGAGGTTTTCTCCCTTTATGGGTTTCCTCGTGAAAATGTGTCTCTGTGTGTATTTTATGTGTGATTGATGATCTTTACTCTTAATGTCCATATGTTGTATGATTGGTTGATGACACATGAATAAATCTTAATAATTATTTAAAAGGCATAAAATTGTTTAAGCTTATAAACAACTGATTCACCCCCCCTCTCAGTTGTTATAGTATTTCCAACACCTCCTAGAAATGGTCTATCTTATCTTAATGGATTAGGGATAAGAGACTAGAACCTTGGGGGTAAATTAGTCTCTTATCTAATCAAGATAAGGTATGTAGACCAAGGCCAAATAATAAGGGGTTCCTAAAGGAATCACCTTTACCAACAAGATCAACTATATCTTTATAAAAATAATAAATACCCTTGCTAGGGGTCCAAAGTAAAAACAAAGCAAGGAATTGAGCACATACCAAACTAACAAAAGAAGAAGGAAGGGATTTACCCTAAAAATTATTCCCTCTAAGTGGTAGTATTACCCTTCAAATGGATAAATCTTTAAAACTTATAGTAGTCTTAAGAAAACACAACAAATATTTAATGCACCAAAATTACCAAGAGAGAAGAGCTCCAAGAATTGATATCAACACCTCAATAGGTAGATATTCAACAAAAATGTACTCTCAAATAAGTATCCAACAACAAAAAGAAATTGGAATGAGAGGAGGATCCTATATTTATAGAGGAGGCTTCATCATCCTTCTCAATAAATATTATTTTCTATCGCCTTATATATAGATGAGGAAAACTATGAAATTGACTTGTCTTCCAATTAACTAAAAGAGACTAAGCCAAAATACAAAAAAGATATGCCACATGTATGATAATTCCTCCAAGAGAGGAATTCGTCCAAAAAGTGAGGTCTAACTAGGGTCTAAGAGGCTCAATGTCTTTTCCAAAAACAATGGGAGACCTTCAAAATATGTCAATATGATCCTCTAATGAAGAATAGTACAACTAAATGTCGATCACTAGACAAGTGGAACAATCACACGTGTGGGGTAAATGTGGTCCAAAAGAGAGGATGGATCCTCCAAATGAGCTTTAGCATCTACATGAGAGGTCTCCAAGGTGGACAATCATCCTCAAATCATGCAAGCAACCTCCCAAAGTCATGAATTTTATGGTAAGGACCCTAATTTTCATGAGAACTTTAAAGAATGTTTTATTTTATTTTCTATTAAACAAATAGTGTTGATACAATATAGTTTGAACTTGATAGTTGTCTGTCCAAGTATAATATCCTAACAATAAATGACTTAGAATTTTAACTATTGTTCATAAACAATTTCCAAGTTTACAAGGATAGGATTTTACACATACATCCAACACTTTGAACGCTTTTATTGTTATAGAACATGCTCAAAGAGGATAATGAGAGTCCATAAATAGATTGTTCAATTATTAATGGATTTCCTTTGAATAAGTAACAACTATGAATACATGTGACATCCATATGATAAAATATCATAAATGGAATGTATAGTAGTGGCCTTAGAGGGGAATTTAGTGAGGGTGAGATAATTTATTTTATGGAAGAGAAATGCATTCGGTCACATTTGGAAAGAGGTGTGAAGACATTTCCAATGTTAACTAAGAACTCATCCTCATTTAGAAGGATAGATGTTTAAACATGCCCCCAACGCTTTGAAATACATTTTTATTAGACCACATGCTCAAAGGGTATAATAAGAATCCATAAATAGATAATTAATTCTTAATAGGTTTCCTTCTAGTAAGTGACAACTACAAGTGATATCAATATGAAATAGTATCATAAATGGGTTGTATAGTAGTTGCCTCATAGGGAAATTTATTGAAAGGTAATCCAATTGCTTGTATGGAGGAGAAATATGTTGGGTCACATCTGTCAAGAGGCATGATGTTCTTTCCAATGTTGAGTGAGAACTCATCCCCACCCTGGTGGAACATGTTACCTATGTTTGTCCATCTGTAGTGTAACATTCCACATCTTGACTGAGGTTCATTACATGTGAAATACACATAGAAATAAAATTTTCTGCTAACATATCATGTAGCTTACTAGCTAAAAGGAAACACATAGATTTAACCATTTTTTGATACCATTATTTAAATGCAGCTACAACATGTTAAACTAACATGAATGCAACTAATAAATTCATTCTCATACATAGAGTAAATAAAATGCACAATAGTTAAACTCATAATATAACACAGAGAATAGATAAATCACTTATCTTTCTAAACAATTGTGAAACTAGCTACTTGGGACAATCATTCCACCTAACCAAAGACTTGTTGTTCTAGATATCAATAGCAAGTCATGCCCAATTTGGGGCTAGGAATCCACAAAATAAAGTGTCTCTCACTATCCACTCACAAATTAGATAATCCCACAAACCATTAACATTCTCCTATAGCGGTCATGAATTCCACCAGATCTATTCCTCTCGACCTTCCCAACTGATCCAAAAAGGATCAAGAGAAGGCTAAGAACAACTCATAACTCATAGAGTCAACTCAGGACGCTCAGAATGGCCTCAACAGACAGAGAAAGGGAAAAAAATCAAAGTTCCCAAAACTCAGTGAAAATGACATTATCGTGAAGAGCGTGTTGCAAGCTTTATAACGGTGCAAACGGCTCATCAAATGGAGTTATGGATTGAAAGATATTCACGGTAAAAGTTTGTTCAACCTAGCCCAGTCAGCAGGGGGATGAGTCAACATCTGTATTGCTAATGTCAGCATTCGTACGGATGACGTCAACATCCATACAGTACACATGGCAGGAGTAGAAGGTGACATGTGTCATGATGATGTCAACATGAGGTCATCATGGTGATGTGGCAACACTAGAGGTTTCCACATGTCACCCAGATTTGGCACTTCCAGACCAATCCATGGACCAATAGGATTGTTCCATGTGGAAGTCTGTACGGTTTGTACATTGACATGGCATGATGATGTGGCATGGATATTTGACAGGGACGTGGCGTCTCTACAATGATGTGACGTTGACACGACAAGATAACATGGCAGAGGATGGCGTGGCCGAATAGGAGGCTTCCACGTGGCCCAATAAGGGTCTCCCACATGGCAGGGGGAAAAAGACCAATGACAACCCGTATCCAATTTTTGAAAAAAACAAAGATTGGCGGGTCCGCCAAATATGGCAGACCACGCCAAATCCGGCAACGTTCTAATCATTAGCGCCTTGAATAGAGTCACCACCAAAATTTGCGGAACAACTTTACAAATATAATATATTGTTTCAACTATCAAACCAGAAGGGGGAGACCCTTGGGTTTGGCCCAGGGACCTCCTCCCCACACTACGCCTTAATACTCGCGCCATAACCAACGGGCCAATGACCCATACTTTGTAATGAACGCTGATGATTTTACTTAAGAAATGAATCTGTCGAGCCCTGAGAGGAAAGGTGTGTGTGTGGTACGGCGTGGACACAAAGTTCAAGGCAAGTACAGTCATGAATTACAGGTTGTAGAGGGGAACAAAAATCGAGATGAATTTCTTCTTGGGCCTGGGAGTGCCAAAGTCGGATCGAGAGATGGAGATAGTCATTTTTGGGTAATTCGATGCCACGAATTCAATGGTTTTGCTTGTTTTCTGATCTGGGCATTATTTTTGTAGCTTGATTTCAAAATGAGGTATACTTATATATTTTTCCAAATCCCTTTGCTGAGTTAATGAAAAAGCCTACCCATTTGAGAGCAGGACCCGGAGACGTAGTCCATCAGGGACGAACACCATTATCAAGTTTTTGTGTTCTTATTTGATGCTTATGTCTCTTCATTATTGAGTTTTTCCTTATTTAATGGTGCACTTTAATGTATGCTCATTTAATGCAATTCTTCATAACTCACTTGATGAAAAGATCCTGGATCATGTTGGTATCAGAGAAGTTGTCTTTGACTTGAATTGTTGAGTCTGAATGCTTACTAGGGCTAAGAATAAACAAGGTGAAGGAATTATTAATACTTTCAATCTCAAATTTGGTTGTGCATCCCGAAAGAAGAAAATGGCAGAAGAAGAGAAGCATGATGAACATGAGAAAAACTTTCATATGGTTTTTTATCACATGTCAGAAATGGTTGAACAAATGTATGGAGATTACAAGAAGAGGATGAAGAAGAAAGGGAAGAAAAAGGAAGCACATGTTGATGATGATGCTTCTGTAAACCAAGGGGTTGAAGGAGATCCTCATGAGCCTCCATATTCACCTTCAAGTTCTAGTTCTTCTTCCTCTGAGCATTCTCGGCATTCTCATCATTCTATCCATAAAGCCTCTTTTAAGAAACCATTATTAAATCTTGATGTAAAACTTGGTTTCCCTATGTTTAATGGAGATGCTAATCTTGAAAAACTAGATAATTGGATCTGACGGGTTGAAGCATACTGTCATGTTCAACATATTGATGAAGAGGAAGTTAAAGTGAAACTGGCTTCTTTTTGGTTGGAAGGAACTTTTCTCGTATGGTGGGAGAGAAAGCTTCAGGACAAAAGTAAGTGTAGCAATATTCTTTCCTCATGATCAGAATTTAAATCAGCGATAAGGAAGCAATTTTATCCATTAGGGTATTTACATAAAGAAATGATGGAATGGAAAACTTTAAGGCAAAGTAAAGGTCAAATTGTACAAAGTTTCACAGAAGAATTTAGGAAGAAGGCTCTTTCATTAAACATTCCTTTGGATTCTTATGAAACTTTAATGAATTATATCAGTGCACTTCACAGTTATATTCGTCATACTTTTCTCTTGTTTAACCCCACTATTCTTGACGAATTTTGTGTGCAAGACACTCACCTTGAGAACATGGGAAAGCATGTTCAAGAATATCCCATGAAGAAACCTTCCAATCTCCCACATAAACCTTTCAATAAGTTTAAGAGGAATGAAAAGAAGATTGCCACAGTGCAACAAGATCTTGGTTCTGATTCAGGAGACAAAGGAAATATCATAGTGGTTGGAGTATAAGGTAAAGATTCCCTTCGTGCTAGTTCAAGTTCCAATAATGAATCTCATGATTATGAACGAAAGAGGAATGAACTATTTCACATAAGAGTTGTATCTAAACACAATAAGATAGATACATTATTTGATCTGGGTTCCCAAGTAAACTTAATATCTTAAGAACTTGTCAAAAAGATGGATCTTGAAACGAAACCACATCTGAAGCCTTATCCTCTTGGTTGGGTGTGTGATAAAGGAAAACTTAATGTCACCAAACAATGTAGGGTCAGATTTTTTATTGCTTTAAAGTTGATTGATGAAGTGGATTTGGATGTTGTGCCACTTGATATATGTGGAATAGTGTTGGGAAGTCCTTATCTTTATGATAGAAAAGCATTATTTTTTCGTCATGAGAACAAATACCACCTTACTAAGGGGGGAGTGGAATATATTGTTAGAGCTCACAGCATGAGGGTGAATACAACACTTGTTAGTGCAGGGAAAATGAAAAGAATCATAAACACTAATAATATATATGTACTCATGGTCGTAAGAGAGAAAGATGTTGAGACATCCGACGCTTTCCAAGGATGTGATCCTTCCCATAAGAAGGAATTGGTTGATATTGTTTCTAAGTATGATGATATTTTTCTGGAACCAGATGAATTACCTCCTAAGAGGTAAATCCAACATGAGATACATCTACAATAGGATTCTCCTCTTCCTAATGTGGGCATGTACAGGATTTCAGTTGTGGAGATGACATAGATCAAGAAGTAGGTACATGGATTATTGGATCAAGGGGTCATCAGGCCCAGTTCATCTCCTTGTGGTTCTCTGATCATGATGGTTTATAAGAAAGATGGCACATGGTGAATCTGTGTCGATTACCAGGCCTTAAATAAAATCATGGTGAAAAATCGATACCCTCTTCCTCGTATATATGATTTACTTGATCGGTTAAAGAATGTTGTTTATTTCACTAAGTTGGATTTGTGTAGTGGATACCATCAAATCAGGGTTGTAAAACATGATGTATGGAAAATTGCCTTTAAAACCAAACGAGGATTGTTTGAGTGGTTAGTTATGTCGTTTGGGCTTTGTAATGCTCCGGCAACTTTCATGTGTGTGATGAATGATGTATTCATACCTTTCCTAGATGACTTTGTGATTGTATATTTAGACGACATTCTTATTTTTAGCGTGACTTGGGATGAACACGTGAGGCATGTAAAGAAAGTATTGGATACTTTTCAAAGGGAAAATTTGTATGTAAAATTGTCTAAATATGAATTTGGCAAGACTACACTTGTGTACTTAGGTCATATTGTAGGAGGAGGACAATTAAAAATTGATCCTTCCAAAATTGATGTAATTGCAAATTGGCTTGAGCCAAAAAGTGCAATTGAGATCCAGATTTTCTTAGGTGTAGTCCAATATTGGAGGAGGTTCATTTCAAACTTCTCCTTTATAACAGCTCCTTTGCATGCCTTAACCAATGTGAAGAACACTTTTCAGTGGGAAGGAAAGCAACAAAAAGATTTCGACACTTTGAAAGAGAATATCAGTACCGCACCAGTATCAGCACTGTCAAATATTCAACAGACTTTTGAGATAAAGATAGATGCCAATGGATACGCCATGGATGCAGTATTGATGCAATATCGTAAGCCTATATGTTACCACTCTTAAACTTTTAACCAAGTTGTTGTTAACTATCTTACATATGATAAAGAGTTTTATGCATTAGTTCAAAGCATAAAGAAATGGAAGCACTACTTGTTAGTGAAGGAAACAATCATACATAAATATCACCAAAAACTGCAACAATCTCGACACTACAAATGGATTGGTTTTCTACAACAATTTCATTTGGTAATCAAGTACAAAAAGGGTACAAGTAACAAGGTATATGATATGCTTTCTAGACCTCCTATTGTTGCTTCTATTATTTTGAAGAATACTTCTTTATCTCATGATAGCTATGTAGAGAAATATGTCATTGATGAAGATTTTAAAGAAGTATATGAGAAGCTAACCCATGATGCACAGGTAGAGAACTATTGTATGCAGGGAAAATTGCTCTACCATCTTGGAAAGTTATGTATTCCTACAAGCGAACAATTCCATGTAATACGAGAATCTCACACTTCTCTTGTGTCTGGGAATTTTGGGGTAGGAAAAACTATGGCTCATTTGCATAGGTTTTGTTACTGGCCTCAAATGAAAGCAATTGTAACTAAATATGTAAAGGGGTGTGTGATGTTTTCTACTTGTAAGCCCACTGATAGAAACTGGGGATATACTCACCACTTCTTGTTCCATCCCATCCATGGGAAAGTATATCCATGTATTTTTTAGGGGAGTTACCAATGACCAAAGGGGGTCATGACTATTTGTATGTTGTAGTGGATAGGCTCAACAATATGTGTATCTTGATGTCATGTAAAAAGAAAATCATTGTTGAGTAGACTGCTAATCTCTTCTTTCAGTATGTTTGGGTTCACTTTGGGTTACCCACATCCATTATCTCGAATCGAGATACTTGATTCCTTGGGGACTTTTGGACTAGCTTGTGTAGAATGATGGACACCAAATTGAAGAGGAGCATTTATTTCCATCCACAAATCGATGGATAGATAGAGGTGGTAAACAGAACAGTGGTACTTTTGCTTCGAAGCTATTGCAGCAAGCATCCCAAGTTATGGGATGAATAGATACCCTATGTACAACATGCTTACAACTGAGCCTTGCATTCCTCCACTCAGAGTTCACCTTTTGAGACATGTTTTGGGTACCTACCCAAGGTTCCTTTGGACTTGATGTATTGGAGAGATACCGATGTGAATGACTAAAGAACAGAGAACAAAGCCTACAAGTTCATCCAGAGGATCCAGCAGGTGCACCAGGCAATCAGAGAATAGTTGGGGAAAATTCAAGCACAGTATAAATCTCAGCATGAAAAGCACAGGGTTGATCATCAGTTCCAGGTTGGAGACCGGGTATGGCTTCACATCAACAAGGAGAGATTGAAGGGTGAAGGAAATAAACTCAAGCCTATTCATTATGGACTCTTCACTATCTTGGAGAAAAGTGCTATCAATGATTTTCGTCTGGAAATTCCACCTTATATGCATATTTACTAAATTGTGAATGTAAAGAACTTGAAACTTTTTTAGCCTCCCATGATCATGGATCAAGATGAGGAAGTTTGAATACCTTTAGTTGATGAGTTTTCTCGAGTACTTGGATGAGTTACAAGAAGATATCATCTTGGACAAAAGGATGAGGACTTCACACAGGGGTGATGTTGATTACATCTTAGTAGGCTTAAAGGGTACACATCCAAGCAAGGCAAAGTGGATAGAGAAGGACAAAGTGAGGGGACTCTTTCCTTAATTATCTGTTGATTGATGAAATATTTTGGTGGTCAAAAAATCTCTCAATGGGAAGGCGTGATCCAAAAAGGATCCAGAGAAGCCTAAGAACAACTCAGAACTCACAGAGGCAACTAAGGACGCTCAGAATGGCCTTAGCAGACAGAGAAAGGGAAAAAACAAAAGTTACCAAAACTCAGTGGAAATGAAATTATCGTGAAGAGTGCATCTCAATATTTCTAACGGCACAAATGGCTCGTCAAACAGAGTTACAGATTGAAATATATTTGTGGTTAAAGTTTGGTCAACCTAGCCCAATCAGCAGGGGATGAGTCAGCATCTGTACTGCTGACATCAGCATATGTATAGTACACATGGAAGGAGAATAAGATGACACATGTCATTCTGACATCATCATGGTGACATGGCAGCACCATAGGCTGCCACGTATCACCTATATTTGGCACTTACAGATCAATTTGTGGACCAATAGGATTGTTCCATGTGGCAGTCCATACAATGACGTGGCATGGCAAGTTGGCAGGGATGTGGCATCCATATGATTACATGGCATCTATATGATGACATGGAATTGACACGATAGGTTGACATGGAAGAGGATGGTATGGACAAATGGGAGGCTACCACGTGGCAGGGGGGAAAATCCCAATGACGGCCCATATCCGATTTTTGAAAAAAAGCAAAGATTGGTGGGTCCACGCCAAATCTGGCAATGTTCTAATCATTATCTCCCTAGATAGAGTCACCGCCAAAATTGGTGGAACAACTTTACAAATATAATATATTGTTTCAACTATCAAACCAAAAGGGGGAGGCTCATGGGTTTGACCTCGAGACCTCCTCCCCACACTACGCCTTTATACTCATGTCATAACCAACGGGCTAACGACCCATACTTTGTAATGAACATCGACGATTTTACTTAAGAACTGAATCTGTTGAGCCCTGAGAGGAGAGGCACATGTGTGGTATGGTGTGGGCATGCAATTCGAGGCAAGTATAGTCATTAATTGTAGGTTTCAATGGGGCACAGAAATCGAGACAAACTTCTTCTTGGGCCTAGGACTGCCAGAGTCGGATCGAGGCATGGAGACAATCATTTTTGGGTAATTCGATGCCACAAATTCAATGGTGTTGTTTTTTTTCTAATCTGAGCATCATTTTTGCAGCTTGATTTCAGAATGAGGTATACTTATGTAATTTTCCAAATTCTTTTGTTGAGTTAATGAAAAAGCCTACCCATTTGAGAGCAGGACCCGGAGATATAGTCCATCAGGGATGAACTCCAATATCAAGTTTTTGTGTTCAGGTTTGATTCTTATGTCTCTTCATTATTGATCTTTTCCTTCTTTAATGGTGCACTTTAATTTATGCTCATTTAATGCAATTATTTATAAGTCACTCGATGAAAAGATCTCGGATCACCAACCCAAAGAATGTACCCCTTCATTGCTCTCATCCCATCAAGCATCCCATTCATCTATGAAGGTCTCTATTGCATAGGTAACCATGAATCTCACTTCTGGGAACTCAAGGAAACACAGTACTAGGAAGACTACCAAGAAAACAACAACAACAAGTTTGTTGCTTCAATGAAACTCTCATAAGAGTTCACTCTTGATGCCTGACAACCCGATTTTTATGCAAGCCTAACAACTTGATTGTTCAGTATTTGGCTCTACAAATTCTCCAAAATTCACCCCCCATTATTTCTCTAGCTCTGATGCACTTCTTTTTCCTTGCTCTCTTGCTTCCCACACAAGAATATGCCTATCTCCATTGCCCCCTTGACCATATTAATTTCCTCCCTTTTCTTTTTTTCTTGACTCACACTCATCGCCAAACTAATTGTACTCATACCCATGCTCCTAATAACTATGGGATGTGACTTCTCACACACACCCTCTTATACATATTCAAGGATTTGGCTCTTCCAAACTCAAGGGAAAATCAGAAGATTCACTCAAAACATTAAAATCAAGAAAAATGATTGGAGAATTAAACTCATGGAGAAAAAAACCCTTTTCTAGACCCCTCCTCTCTTGTGGATTTATCATCCCCCATCTCTTTCCATTTCCCCTAGTAGTTGACAACGCATTTTATTTAATAAAAATCAAAAATACAATTTGCATATTGCGTTGCTTGGCCATAGCCACATTCATATCTACATTATGCATTAATTAAACTTGGGGTTACAGTAGTAATGTTACATTCCCCCTCCCATACATTTTTGTAGCATCCTTGATGAAAAACACTATGCCGAAGTACATATACAATGTTTACATCACAATACTAAGAAATAAAATTCTACAATTTTTATACAACTCCAACAATAGTTCCAACCATAATCTCTTGTTCCTCTCAACTTGTTGACTTAAGGAATGAACCCCCTTCACTTCTCTCAGTCCATTGGGTTGTACCATTATTTTATTAGGGCCCCCAACACATATTTTCTAAGACTTTGAGATGTGGTTTTGAAACACAAGCTGCCCAAAAATGGAGTCTTGCATTTTTAGCTTATGTTTTCTTCAAAATTGACAAAAAAATTTGAGAATTCCTCCCACGTAATTTTTTCATGCTCCCATGTTGCATATTTAGGACTGTAGCAGGTCCATTGGACCTTTACTAGGCCAATGTATTTGTTCTTGATCACTTTGACTTTCCAGTCTAGGATATGCACTAGTTCCACCCGAAAATGTCCTTCGTGTTCCACTAGGATCACAATCCAATCAATTATGTGGTTAGGGTTAGGCACATATTTCTTTAATAAGGACTCATGAAATACATTATGCACTCTCATGGATGTAGGAAATTCTAGCATGTATGCAATTGGGCCTATCTTCTCTAGGATTTCAAAAGGCCCACTTATCTTGCTGCCAACTTTGGGCAACTTCCTAATCTTAGAAGACTTCTCTTTGCTTTCACTTTCAAAAATAAATGTTCACCCACTTTAAAATATTTGAAAACCATGTTCTTGTGTACATAGCACTTCTACCTATCATGGGTAGCCTTTAAAGTCTACCCAATCCTTTTCATCTACTCTTCCATTTCTTTTAGTAAATCTAGCCCCATAACTACTCTTGTTGTTGGGTTATCCCAACTCACTTGTGTGTTATGCCTGCTTCCTTACAATGCTTCAAATGGGCTCATTTTTAATGAGGCTTGATACCCATTATTGTAATAAAATCCCATTAAGTGGATATAATCTTCCCACTTTGATGGTTGGTCCATCACATACATTATGGGCATGTCTTTAATTATTATGTTGGCCCTCTCTATTTTCCCATCATATTCTAGGTGATACATTGTACTAAGATTTAAATTCATTCCAAAAATTAGATGTAAAATTGGGATCTTTGTCTGAAACAATTTCCTTAGGCACTCCATGTATCCTGAAAACTTATTTCCTATAGATCTCTACAATATTGGTTGCCTTGTGTGTAGTATTCATTGGAATAAAATGTGTAGCCTTAGTCAATTTGTCTACCACCACCTTGATCAAATCATGTTGCTTCACCATTTTGGGTAGCTTCGTAATAAAAAAAATTGTGACTACCTCCCATTTCCATTCTAGAATGGGTAGTGGTTATAGAATCCCAACTAGATGTCTATGCTCAACCTTTACCTTTTGACATTCTAGGCACCTAGATATGTAATCAACCACTTGTTTCTTCATTATGGGCCAAAAGTATTGTTTTCTTACAGTTGCAATTGATTTTTGATATCTTGGGTGTCCAACATATGGCACATTGTGCATTTCTCTCAGCATTATATTTTTCATCTCTTTGCAATTTGCCACATACACTTTTCCTCTGTACACGAAGATTCCATCCTCTTGCAGCTCATAATATTTAAATTTTTGTTGCAAATTCTCTTGTTGTAATGTTTATTTTATTTTAAAATAGTGTTGATATGAATTGGTTACTTCTAAAATTATATCCTTCAAATCAATCATGTACATGATAATGGCTACAACATGCATATCATGCGCTCTTCTGTTGAGTGCAACAACCACTTGATTCTCTTTAATTTTGATATGCTCAATTTCAAAGTCATATTCTCTAAGAAATCTAGGCCATCTAGTTTTCATAACATTTAATGTGGGTTTTCCAAACAAATGTTTCAAACCACAATGGTCTATCCTTATCTCAAATTTCCTCCCCATGAGGTAATGTCTCCACATTTTAGCACATGAATAATGGATGCTAATTTTAGATCATGGATAGCATAATTCCTCTCATGTTCTTTTAATTATATGAACTCATAGAATACCACATGATCATTTTGTGTTAAGACTCCATTAAGCCCTTTCTTGCGCACATATATGCACACAACAAAGTCTTCATCAAGGTCTAGAATCTTCAATATTGGTGCAGTGGTCAAAATTTCTATTAGCTATTGAAAGTTTTCTTCACATTCAGGAGTCCATTCAAATTTCACTCCCTTCTTTTGCGAAGAAGTGATGGGGCTTGCAATCTTTGAAAATTATTTTATAAATCTTCAATAATAACCTACAAGACCCATGAATGATCTAACCTCTATGAAATTTCTTGGCACAGTCCATCCTCCAATGGCCTTTATCTTATTAGGATCAACTGTTATCCCATCTGCTGAAATAATATTACACAAGTAATGGATCTTCTTTTGATAGAAGATGCATTTATTTAGCTTGGCATACAACTTATGCTCTCTCAAAACTTTTAGCACCATTATTAAATGGTTTTCATGTTTATCCTCTATCTTAGAGTAGATGAGTATATCATCAAGGGACATAATTACAAACTTGTCTAGGTATTCCCTTAACACTCCATTCATCAGGCACATGAAAACAACTAGAACATTTGATAGTCCAAATGGCACTACCACAAATCCATAATTCACGTATCTTGATCTGAATGGTGTCTTCTTGATATCTTCTTCCTTTATCCTCACTTGGTGATAATCTGATCTCAAGTCAATATTTTAAAATATTCTTTCCCCTTTTAGTTGATCAAATAGATAATCAATCCTTGGCAAGGGATTATTTTTCTTTATGGTGATCTTATTCATCTATCTGAAATCAATAAACAACCTTAAGATTACATCTTTCTTCTTCACAAACAACATTGGGGCACCCCAAGGTGACACACTTGGGAATATATACCCCTTATTAACAATTATTCAAGCTACATATGCAACTCTTTCAATTCTGGTGTGCTCATTTTGTAAGGTGTCTTGGACAATGGGGTAGCTCCTGGCACCAAATCAATAGAGAAATCAATGTCTCTTTTTAGTGGCAGTTTGGGGATTTCCCAAAAAACATCTTTAAAATCCCTCAAGACTTGATGGTCTTCAATGCTTGGCATTTTATCTTTGGTTGCCCCTTCCATATGGGCTAAAAAAATCTATCATCCCTTCCGGAAACTCTTTTTCATCTACAAGGAAAAAATTTCTCTAACATCTATAGCTCTTGGAATTCCTTGAATTTTTCCTTTGTACCCGCCCTCATCAAGACAAGTGATTGTCTTGTTTTAAAAATCTAGGACAACATGGTGTTTTTTCAACATATCCATCCCAATTAGACAATAGTATGAACCTATCGGTATACTTTTCACGTCTACATTTGTGTTGAGTCCATTCATGTCTATTAGACAATCTTTAATCATCTCACTGATTTTCCTCTTAGCCCCTGTGGCTAACTGAAATAACCAAGATTTTTTGTGCTTACTTCTTTGTAAGTGAAATATTTCAACAATTTTAGAGTTTATGTAACTATAGCTAGCTCCAAAATTAATTAATTTTTTTATGGGACAGTTATCAATATTATCTTCCACTTCAATCATGGGGGAATGATACTCTGCTTGCTTGTTGTCCAAGGTTGCATAAATTCTTGGTATGTTTCCTCCCATGTCTTCCATTGTTTCAGCCTCCTGAATATTGTGGATGGTCATCATCCTTTCTCACTTATGAGGGAAGTTCCTGTACAAGTGATCTCCCTCACATCCCCAACACTTCATGAGATGTTGTATTGGATTTTTCCCAAATGAATTTACTATCCTGGGTTTATTTTGGGCTAACTGACTTTGTTGATTTTCTTGGGATTTATTTCTAAAAAAATGATCATTTAAAACCTTTCTTCCTTTGCTCCTTTTTATGATTCATCTTGTCATTCCAAGATTTTTGGAAGACTGGCCTTCCTCTGCTTTGCTCGTAAATATGTTTTTCCCTCATTATGGCCTCCTCCAAAGTCGTGGGGTTGTCATTGTGTAAATTTTCACTATAGAAATAGGGTAACCCACTCTAAAATATTTGGATTTTGACCTTCTCATCCTTTATGAAGCCAACATACTTCAACAACTTAAAGAACCTCTTCTCATATTTATCCATTGTCATGCTTCCCAACTTACGTTCAGATAAATATTTCATCTTCCTTTCATAGTAATGCTCTGAAAATTATTTCTCTTGGAAATATCATTTGAACAACCTCCATGAGACCTTCTTCTCATCAAGGTGTTTGGCTTGCTTAAGTAGGTCCCACCACATGGCTTCCTTTCCTTGCAAGTGGTAGGCTTCAATTATGGTTTCTACCCTTAAGGGGTAATCATGCAACTGGAAATATTCCTTCATTTCCAACGTCCATGCTTCAACCTCTCTCCCTTTCTATTCTCACCATTACAAGTTGGTGGCTTGATATTCCTGGGTTCACCTTGCAAAATGTCAGACTCAATCTTTCTTCTCTGCCACTTGATAGGAGACACACTTGGGCTACTCCCTGGCCCTAATCTTGCACAATATATCCTAGTGTATTTATCTAGAGAATGATGGCACCTGCTCATACTCCTTGACTACATGTCATTCCCATGATCATCCCTTTTTCTATGGGATTTGGATTTTGCCACTTGTTTGGCACTAGTTTCTTTCTTTGTGCTAGAGTATTTATTGGCTTGCCTCTATAACATATTTAGACTCTTAAGTATACCTTCCTGATATTTCATGATCTTCTCATTATCTTCCCTATAGCTCTTCACTACCCTCTAAAGGCTTCTCATAGTATCAACTAACTCCACATGATCATCTCTTCCTCTTCTCCATTGGACTTTGTCTCAGAATTTCCCATGCTAACATGTAGACCTATGATCTCCTCCTCATGGTTGTAATGTCCCTAGGCCTCTTCCATAACTCCATTCCTCATATAAGAACCAAAATTGTTTTCTTGTACCTCTAATTCTGCAAGAAATGTGCATGTAATAATTATTGTTAGAACATGCATACTCTAAAAAATTTCATTAATTAGATTACATGTTATTCTTCATCTCAATTTATGAATAAAAAAATGCACTATGTCAAAATATGATTCTTTTGACACCTTCCTCTCTAAAACAATTCTCCAATGGTTGCACTCATGCCTCATTCTGAGTTTTGAGTGAAAAGTTACAACCTTCTCAAATTGCAATTTCCACTCATTGCTTTGTTTTTTACTGTTGTAAAATTATTTTATTACTTTATGAGAAAATTTTAGTGATCAATTCAAAATTTTAGGCTAATAGATGGCTTCTCCTGCTTAATACCTTCCCATTGACTACTCGTTTTCCCAAATATGAGCTCTGAGAAAAAAAGTTATGGTCGATGGAAGTTTAAATTGTTTACTTATTTTTACCCCTTACTACTACATGTGTCTTCTCTTCCACCATGTACAATTTCAGGTACCTAGATTCCCAATATGATTCCATGGTTGACTTTTGTTGTCCATGGGATTTACGCAAACTATTCATGTGCCTCAAAATGAATTTTTAGAAAGGAATTGTTCCCTCTAGAAGTAAATCGGTGCTTAAGTTATACCATGTATTGATTCAATTCTAACTTCCTCATACTAGCTTTTTTTGCGCTCAGAATATCTCATTGGAAAGCTCTAACTAAGATCTTTCATTTTAAGCAACAAATAATATGTGTGCCAAACATACACATAGTTATCTCGATTTCAACTACCTGAAAAATGTTTTTTAGGCCCTCAAAATGCCTCCACAAGTTGATGACCTTCAAAACTTGAAATTTTTTTGCAGAAATATCATTGGTTTACTACTTTAATAGTCTACCAATTCGACATGCGCTTGATATTGGAAATTTTAATAACATGGCATGGCATGTGTATGCTAATTCCATATATCATTCCTTGATTCGAAAATGTCGTCGTCTGTCAATCTCCTCTATTGGCCATCGACCAAGCCTCTCGCAAGTCTTTCGGGTATCCTTTGCGGGAATTTCTCATCAGGTTGTCAAAAGAATGTAATTAAGATTTACCCACAACCCACAGGCCTATCGAGATTTTCCTCGCGCAGTTTTCCTTGTGGGATATCAGAAGCATGTAATTAGGATTTTCCCATGACCCATAACCTGCAAGCCTATCGAGGAAATCTATGTGGGTTGTCAAAAGCACAAAGTTAGGATTTTCCCATGACTTGCAACCTACAAGCCTATCGAGAAAATATTCACAGATTTATCCCCATGGAACATCAAAAGCATGAAATTAATATTTTCACGTGACCTGCAGCCTATAGGCCTATTGGTATTTTACCTTTGTAGCCCCTTTTCCCACAACCTTTAGACTTAGATTTTTCTACCCAAGCCCGTATTTGATCTGGATCATTAGTTTTTTCGAATCGAAGTGATCTCAACCAACAGTTCACCAAAATATATTGTGACTCATTCCTTTTGAAACCATGGACCCTGTCATTCCACATCACAATACGGTCCACATCATCACTATACAAAGTTTTTCCAAAAATTCTGAAAATTTAAAATTTTAAAAAATAAAATTATAATTTCATCAAAAAAATTCGTGAGTGTACTTGGAAGTTTTTACTTGTTTCATAATTAATATCACCCATTTATCTCCAATGTCTAAATGATCTGGACAGTCGATTCTCCAACTCTTCAATCACCATTAAAAATGCAAAATCTAGCCTTCCCAACCAAATTTAACTTTGCAACCTGTAGATTTATACCATTAATCCTCTCTTCAATTGTTTTGAGGCAATTTAAGCTCGAATTTACCCATTAATTTGGGGATTTCACTCCATTTTCACCATTTTGTCCCAAATTCGTCATAGATCCAAATTATGTAATGGAGAATTTTGTTAGAATCGTGTTGATCCGTGGCCCATACAAGTCCAGTGTTAAACCTTGAGCTTTGATACCAATATGCAACATTCCCTAGCTTGACTAAGGTTCATTACATGCAGAATACACATAGATATATATTTTCTACTAACATATCATGTAGCATACCAGCTACAAGGGAACACACAAAATTTAACCATTTGTTGATACGATTATTTAAATGTATCTATAATATGCTAAACTAACATGAATGCAACTAATAAATTCATTCTCGTACACAGAGTAAAAAAATGCATAACATTTAAACTCATAATATTTCACAGAGAACAGACAAATCATTTATCTTCCTAAACAGTTCTGCAACCAACTGCTTGAGAAAGAAATTCCACCGAACCATAGACTTGTTTTTCTATATCTCAACACCAAGTCACCCCCGAGCTGGGGCTAGGAATCCACAAAAGAGGGTGTTTCTCACTGTCCATTCACAACTCAGATAATCCCACAACCCACTAGCATTCTCCTACAATTATCTCGATTTACACTAGCTCTTTCTCTCAACTTGACCAACCCAAAGAATGTACCCCTTCACTTCTCTCAGTCCATCGAGCATCCCATTCATTTATTAGGGCCTATCTAGCACAAGTAAACAGGAATGTCATTACTAGGAATTCAAGGGAACTTGTTGCTAGGAAAACTACCAGGAAAACAACAACAACAAACTTGTTGCTCCAGTGAAACTCTCACGGGATTTTACTGTTTAGGCCTGACAACCTGGTTCTTCTGCAAGCCTAACAACTTTCTTCTTTATTCTTCAGCTCAATAAATGCTCCAGAATTCACCCCCCATTATTGCTCCAATTCCATTGCACTTCTTTTTCCTTTCTCTCTTGCTTCCCATGCAAAAGTGTGCTTGTCTCCACTACCCTCCCAGTAGCCATATGAATTTCCTCCATTTTCTATTTTTCTTGACTCACACTCATCTCCAAACTGATTGCACTAATCCCCATGCTACCAATAACTATGGTATGTGACTCCTCACACCCGCCTTCTTATAGGTATTCAATGATTGGGCTCTTCCACACTCAAGGAGAAATGAGAAGGTTCACTCAAAACATTAAAATCAAGGAAATTGATTAGAGAATTAAACTTGTGGATAAAAATTTCATTTTCTAGACCCCTCCTCTATTGTGGATTAATCATCCCTCGTGTTTATCCATGTCCCCCAACAGTTGGCAACACATTTTATTTAATAAAAATTTAGAATTGCATATTACATCACTTGGCCATAGCCACACTCATATCTACATTACGCATTAATTAAACTGGGGATTATAGTGGGGATGTTACACGTAGGGACTTTGAAATGAACAAAGTTCATTTACTAAATATCCAACATAAAAAGGACAATAGATTGAAATCCATATAAGACAAATTATGTGTGTGTGAGAGAGAGAGAGATAAATTAGATTGATTAATGCAATGTCAAGTGACAATATACATATATGTAATGAGTAGCCACGATGGTTGGATGGTGATGTCAATTGTTCATTCTTGAGGTTGAGGAAAAGAGATGATATGATCTTTGAAGAGTTGCGAAAAATAATCGAACTGTGAAAGGGTTTGACCACTCGAATTTGATCTTCTATGGATTTGTGTGGTGACAACTTTTGTTCTAATATCGAATTGTACAATAACTAATATTCTTCATAATATAGTTCAAATTTTGTCTTTGTTCCAAGTAAGGTTGATACATTCAATGGTTAAAGTATTGACAATTATGAATAAGATGTCCATTAAGTGTCCTTGTAACACGATCTTTTCTTATCACAATTGTAGAGTTTTCTTGCTTCACTTTTGGTAGTATGTCTTCTTTTCACACTTGTGTCACCTTGTTGATCATTAAGTGTTTATCATTATAGATACTTGGATTTTCCATTATTTGCACTTCAACGTCTATATCCCTACTTCAACTAGATTTGCATCATTTTGGTTTTTGATGTAGATTTGATCTATATTGGTTCCTTTTTCCATTGTATGGATTTTTACATCTATTGATTCCTCTAATTCAATTAAGTTGGTCATTATTGCTTTACCGGTTAATGTTACCTTGTTGGTAATTTACTCCACCCTTTCCTATAGTGATTTCTTATCATTCTTTAATTTCTTAATTTGTGTAAGTAAACTTTGATTATGATCTCTTAACCCTGAAAATTCTTCATCATTTTCTTACTTATTGAATTTATTTTTAAGATCTTGATTCTTTAACTTATCATATTTTAACATTTGGATTTATTCAAGCCAGGTTCTTTATTTGAGAATTTTCTTCATCTTTTTATGATGGGTTCTTGTTGAATTTCTTCTCAATATCTTATTTCTCTTGTTCTAATTTCTGATCACACTACTTCTTATTCTTTGACTTCTTTATTTGTGCAAGAAGTGTTTTTACTATAATCTGATAGGCGATTAATTTATTTATCTTTTTCTAATAAGATATTGTCAAAATTATTTTGAGATCTTGATTTTCTGATTGAACTATTTCTCATCTTTTAATTCCATGATTTGTGCAAGCAACTTTGCATTATGATTTTTAAGTTAGAAGTTTCTTCGTCTTTATTTGACAGATTCTTCTTGGTTTTCTTCTTGAGGTCTTGATTTTCCAATTGTAATTTTTTGTCACATTGGATTGTGACACCTTGTAGGAATGACGCTTGATGCTTGACTTGCAAGTAAGAATTATTTTTATTTAATTCTTGTACTTGTTATTTGAAATCATTTATTTCGCTAACTTGCCCATTCAATTTACATTGTAAAATATCTACTTCTCATTGAAACCTATCTTTCATATCTTTAAAATATTTATTATTTTTCTCTTAAATTGCATGTTCC